>VYZU01046240.1:0-13057 GCA_013401355.1 Ceyx cyanopectus
ATTCAGCCTATTAGATACGTATGTAAGTAAAGGATGTAACTAACAAATCTAGTTAAGTAACTGGACATTTGATTCCAGTAAGTCAAATGCAGGAATGACAGGCTTGTCATTCTGAAGAAACATCAAAAGGGACGTGATAACTTTCCCTATAGCAATTCAAGACAATTTTGTCTTTAAAACATGTAAGCCAGCAGATTTGACAACACTGTTGGTCTATCTCTAAACAAGCAAGAGGTATTATGACAGAATAAGCTTTCGTTTACTACCCCTTCAGTTTATCTTTACTGTAACTCAGAAGAGCCTTAACAGCTCAATATTAAAAACAATCTAGCCCTTTGCAAGTCAGTGGTTGCACATCACAGACATCCATTACTACATACAGGCCATTTTTCACTTGATTCATGGGCCACTACAGAAGTCTGCCTATTCCTTTCTTCTCAGGTGGAAGAACTACAATGGCTACCACTTTGTAACTGAGTTTTTCATCTCCTGAAGCACAGCTTCACCCCACTTTAACTTTATTCCTCTAAGTCTTTAAGTTTCATCCCCATACTCAAAATACATTCCAATTTGAAGAAGTATATGAAACAAATTGATTCTTCACATTACTGTAGGAAGGATACCCACTTAAATTACTAGATACTGTAGTAATGTAAGCGTAAAAATAACAAATTTAAATTAGAATACCTAATAGTAAAAGCAGTAGTTTAGATTGGTAACTTCTATTTAAAACATCTTATACCACAAATAACAATAAATAAGGATTTGAAATATCAACTATATATACAAAAATCGGACATTAAAAAAAGAAACTCTGCACTTATTCTGGTGGCTGTTGCAGGACAGTACACTACACTATTTTCCTCTATTTAATTTACTTCATTTGTTCCATTTTATTTCAGTACTATCAGACTTTAAATCTTAACTACTTTATTGTATTTAGAATTAAACAGATTACTTCACTTATTCTGCAAGCAAATGAGTTGATCAGAAACTGATCTGAAATAGATATCAACTCAGGATGTTAACACTTCAAGACAGGAAAAAAAAATCATCAGTTTACAGTTGCC
Source organism: Ceyx cyanopectus (assembly GCA_013401355.1). NCBI lineage: Eukaryota > Metazoa > Chordata > Aves > Coraciiformes > Alcedinidae > Ceyx > Ceyx cyanopectus. The sequence goes on from VYZU01046240.1 coordinate 1,071, forward strand.
TTCAGTAGGAGATGTGACACTAATTATACTGGTTTGATTTAGTTCATGGAGAAGTTCAAAGAAAAATTATCATTCAAAGCTATTTTAGAAAAGTCTATGGAAAACTGAAGACGGTCTCAACTTTCACCCTTGAACTGCAGAAGCACATATATACACTGCAAAGGTCAAAATGTATCAATCTTTTTTATCTGTTAATAGGAATAACAAGAGCACCTCTCAGAGACTGTATTAAATTCAGTATCCTCAGTCAGAGCTCCAACAATATTATCTTTAATCCCTCTGCAGAATTAGCATACCAAACTTGTTTACATTTTGGCTCAGACTATAAAGCCCCCAGAAGGCTCTATATTAAAAATATGTTCTATTTTATGCATATTATAAACATTATGCATCTGTAAACATGTCATTTTATGCAAGCACTACACTAAAACTGTCTGAAGAACTAAGTAGTAATTGCACCAGAGGCAGAAGATCAACAGAAACACACCACCTACAGTGCATTAACTCAAATCCTGCATGAACACTGGAATTCTGGCAACTAAGCATCTAGTTACATTTGTTAACACGCAGAATTCCCATATCTTGAAAGCACTGGCTAATTAAGCTGTCATCACAGACATTTAAGCCCCCAAAACTAAATACATTCTTCCAAAAGCACACACCCATCATTTAGCACCTATCTTAATACTTGGTAAAATTTCCAGCTTTAATGTTCAAATTCTTTCAAATACCACAGGTTCTTCTCAGTCTGTTCCTTCATCACCATTTCATTTTTATTCATCTGTTCATCAGGGAACTAAGTGACTGAACTGCCCATTTCCCAGATTCTGTTTACAGATGGCTTTTCACTACCTCTGTCTAAAAGCACCTCACTGTTTAGCCTTACTACACTGCTGCTGATGGACAGGAAACCAAGAGCTTGCTGCTACTGAAAACACTGTAGTGCCTGCTACACCATCTCCATGAGAACTCCAAGACCATGATACTATAAGGCAGACCTTTAGGATGGGAATGTGTTTCACACCATACACTTAGCCCTAAATATCTCTGAATAAACACTTCAGGAAGCCATGAAAGGTAGCAAAATACAATAACCATGAAGTAATTTCCAGCATCTTGGAAGAGACAATTGACTGAGAGACAATTTAGGGTGGTATTGCACACAGTTATGAAACATTTTTAGTCCCAAGAAGCCTCCTGCTACAGAAGTTCTTAAAATGTAATACAGCTTGCACTGGCGGGGGTCAAGCCACAAAAGGTGTACAAGGCAAATTTAACCTATGTAGAGCTTTAAAGCCTGAAGAGTTGTATGGTGCATTCATGTAGACGTTTTCATGCTTGCATACAATGGCCTTGAATAATGTAAATTTAATTAAAGAAACAAGGTTCTTACCTAACCGTAGCTCACCAAAATTACCGCAGCCAATTTTTTTGCCAACTCTGAAGTTAGGGCCAACCATTAACACTCCAGAATTTGAAGTACCAGTTCCACGTGGATTATGGCCTGACCTCCCACTAGGCCGTGCCATTCTTTCATCTGGCTTGAACTTGTCTTTCTTTTTATTATCCATGTCAGGTCTACAGTACTCCACTTGGATTTCTTCCTCTTTTTAAAAAGATCAGTATAGGAAAACTCCAGCTGGACAACGTAAGAATGAAAACATCACCAGTGAAGTGACCAGCTTGTTACTGTCAGTAAGCAGTCAGCAGCAGCAGCAGCATGTTCATCCCATCGGAAAATCGTGGTAGTATCTATAGTAAAAACACATCTTCAGAATGCATAACTCCAACAATATTTACTAGTATTTACAGCAATTCTGTTAAAGAAAAACAAAGTTATTCAACACAGTAAGATTCCTGTACGAAAGTACTTCTCCCTTCAATTAGTCATAGAATCAATCTATACTAATTATATTTGCTTTACAGCTGTAAGGTTAAAGCCTCTAATTCTGTGTGACTTAAGTGATCTAAAAAACCTTAGGGTTAATGCAACAGATACTAAAAAAAACCACAAACAAAACAAAATCAAAACTATAAAATTACTTCTTAAATAATTAAGCATGCTTAAAAAAAAATTCAACATTTAGACACTCATTGAATCTTTTGACAGCTCTGCAAAAGAAAGGTGTGTAGTTATTGAAGTTACAGAAATATAGTCAAACTTGAAATTATTCCATTATCTTTTCTGAATTATAATTTCTGATACAAGTCAAGGCATTGATACTTCATTTCTTTCAGTAATTTCTAGAGTCTGAAAATAAAATATATTTACTTGTTCTCCTCTGCTAGATTCAATTATATAATAAATTTGCTTACCTACTTTCCTTGTCCACCATCTAGCATATTGCCTAGGCAATTCCAACACGGATTTTGACAAAACACAATGTTAGCTGCAATAAAGAATGAAGTTTTCATTTTTATCTTGCTCTTAAAAATAGTGGATATTGTTTTCTATTTGACAGAAGTGGTTTAAAATCCCCAAATTAAGAAGACAGTTGGCCATTATAAATGCCAGACAGAGGTACATGCAGAGGCATTTTAAGAAAAAACACAAGCACATTTAGCTACAACATAATCCCACAGGTTCAAGTACCTCCATTAGATACACTCAAGTCACTTTCTAAATGACAGATATCAGAGGAGTAGATTCAATGGGAATAACAGTACTTTTTCCTCACCCACTCTGCTACAAAAGCTGGAGAACAAATAAAAAAAACTAGAACTGCAGTATGTTGAGGTAGGACCACTTAGTACTTAGAAAAGTCAGCACATTTTATGCCGCAGAATGCATACCAAATACCAAAGAAAAGAGACTTATGTTCCATATCTCACTGTTTTTCCAGAGAGAAATAACAAGATAAACAATCTTTTAATTTTTAGTGCCCACACATGGACTTCAAATGAAACAAGTGACCATCCAGCCAAGTCCTTATCAGCTGAACAGTCTACCTATCATATCCAGATCTCTTCAACTTGGCAAGTAGGATGTTGTAGGCACCATGTCAAAAGTTTTGCAGAAGTCCAGATAGATCACATCTACAGGTTGTCCCTTGTCACGGAAGTAGTTACCTTATCATAGAAAGCCACTAGATTGGTCAGGCAGGACCTGCCCTTGATGAAGCCATGCTGGCTGTCCATCACCCCACTGCCTTCTCTTTGCTCTGTCAGACCCTCCAGGAAAATCTGCTCCATGATGTTTCCAGGCACAGAGGTGAGGCTGACAGGGTGATAGCTTTCAGGGTCCTTCTTTCTACCCTTTTTAAAAATGGGTGTAACATGCCCCTTGTTCCAGTCCCCAGGGACTTCATCTGACTGCCAAGACTTCTCAAATACCATGGCAAGTGGCTTCGCGACTCCATCAGCCAATTTTTTTAGGACTCTGGGATGAATCTCATCAGATCCCTCTTGAACTGTGGAGCCCAGAACTATATGAAGTACTCCACCTGTACTGGTGTAGGGGTTGACTTTTCCCTAAATGCAGGACTCTACACTTTGTCCTTGCTGAACTTCATTAGGTTCCCCTCCACACAACCCTTCAGCCTGTCCAGGTCACACTGGATGGCAGCACAGCCTCCTGCTGTGTCAGCCACTCCTCCCAGTTTGGTGTCATCAGCAGACTTGCTGAGGGTCCATCCACCCTGTCCCTTCATCCAGAATGGGGGAATTGTTGAGGATTTTCTAGAGAGCAATGCACACCTGAGCAATCCAGTCTTTGCAGAAAACACTATTAAGCCAGCAGACTTCAAGGTGACCTTAAAAGGAAGTGAAGTTTTGCTGTAAACAACTTTCGGCTACAAAGATCGAGGCTGCCATATGATAGCCTGTGATGGCCAATCAGCTTGCTGTCTTTGCCTCATGCTCAAGGTTGTTCTACCAATAAGGAGTTTCTGCTTGTTGCATGAACATACCTATGGTCTACAGAAGTTCTGAGTTTAGTGTAATAAAATGGCATTCACCTGATCATATTGATCTCTGCATGATTTGTCCAGAACTCCTGCACTAGATATGGGCTAAAAGTAGACACAAGCCTTCTATTGTCAAATTTCCCTGTCAAATTGTGTATATATCAAAACAAAAATCAAAAATCATATTTCCCTCTTACTACTAGTATCAACTGCCACACATTATTTTCAAGGAAAATAATTAGTTCAAGATTCTAGAGATCTTTTAAATTTACATGTATATAACTTTTTCTCTAGGGAAAGTTCATTCAAACTGTATATGGTCATGCATAATCCTCTAAAATGAAAAATCTATCAGAAAAAAAACTTCATTAACACATTCAATTAAAAACAGCTTTACTGAAGATGCCCATTTTAGTTAAGGTACTATACTTTTTCTTGTACCAAGGTTTAAAGTGACATAAAGAAAACTGATGGCCATTAATATCCAATCTTTAGTATCTAACTTGTACATTCTTTTGTTAGTAGAAAAACTACTTCCTAACCAACAACAATGCAGTCTTCACCACCACTCAGTCATCAGTTCTAGTCAAAACACTGTCACATCAGAAGACATGTAAAGGGTCACACTAACTCACAACAGCCTTCATTTGGGGCAACACTAACTACATAATTAAAATCCCCAGTCAATCTCTACATCTCCATAAGCTTAAAAGGAACATAACTGGAGACTGATATTTTCAGTACATACATACAAAAATTTGGCCATAATCCACAAATCACATTTCACTCTCCACAAAAACCCACCAACTTTATTTTGGGATTCCACACAAGTGATTGCATCAGTTGGCTAAAACTTCTGTACATGCATCATTTTTGAGTAACAGCTGAAAGTTGGTTTTCAGAAAGGAGTTGTATAACACAGGAATAACTTTTAAAAGAAATCAAATCATGTCAGTATTAAAGCTGATTTATGGAAAAGCAGATAAGGGAGGTAGCTGATAGTTATGCAGCATTTCAGTAATACGTTTTTTTTTCACTTTTCCAACACCAGCCCCCACACACAATTAAACGTGCTGTATTATCCACAGAATACAGAAAGCTAATGCTGAGCTAGTTAAGGCTACATAATGAATGCTTCAATTTTCTACATCAGGCATTTTACCATGATCATTCAACTCTTACAGCAGAACAACTGAAAGGTACAGATTAGTTTACAGCTAGGCTAAAGAAACTGTGAAGTTAATACATCTAAAAGTTAAGACACTAGGCTTGCTGGCAGCAAATGGAATACACCTGTCCCAGAGGGGGGAAAAGATCTTGGGGCAGGAGTTATCAGGGCTCACTGGTAGGGCTTTAAACTAGATTGGAAGGGGATGCAACAGGCCATGATAGATATGAGCCCAGAGGAAGCATGCCAGGGTGTGTAAAAGGGAGTACAAGAGGGAACTTGTACTACCATCTTAAGTGAGGGTAGAGGCTGGAGGAACATGGGACAGCGAAGATGGAAAAGTTATTGATGGTTTGGAAGCCAAGAAAAGACCTGAGAATGGTTAGGTAGAAATTAAGGCTTCCACCTATAAAAAAATTGTGTCAGAAACATTACCCCATTTGAGATATGTCTACACAAATGTGCAAAGCTGACAGAGGTGCTCACCAAGCCATTTTCCATCCTTTTTTCAGCAGTCCTGTCTGACTGGGGAGGTCCCAACAGTCTGGAAGCTAGACAACATGACACCCGTCCACAAGAAGCATCAGAAAGAGAATCTGGGGAAACTACATGACTATCAGTTTGACTTCTGTGCCAGGAAAGCTCAAGGAGCAGATCATCCCAAGTATCATAATGCAGTATGTGCAACACAACCAGAAGATCAGACCTAGTCAACACAGCTTTATGAAGGGAAGGTCCTGTTTGACTAACCTGATCTACAACATGGTCACTGGCTTACTGCACAAGGGAAAGACTGGACACTGTCTCTCTGGACTTTAGTAAGGCCTTTGACACCGTATCCCACACCATTCTTGTAGCTAAACTGTCTTCTTGTGGTTTCGATGGGCATACTCCTTGCTTGGTGAAAAAAACTGGCTAGAAGACTGGTCCCAAAGAGTAGTAGGTAAAGGTCCCAAAGAGTAGTAGTTAAAGGAGTCAGTTCTGGCCAGCAGCCAGTCACAAGTGGTGCTCCCCACCAGCTCTGTACTGGTACTGGTGCTGTTCTGCATCTTTATTGGTGACCTGGATGAAAAGATTCTACCCTTACTAAGTTTGCAGATGACACTAAACTGGGTGGAAGTATTGATATGCTAGAGGGTAGAGAGGCTCTGCAGAGAGATCTAGGCAGACTAGATTGATGAGCTGAGGCTAACAGTATGAAGTTCAATAAGGCCAAGTGCCAGGTTTAACACTTTGGCCACAACAATCCCCAGCAATGACTTAGGGAAGAGTGGCTGGAGAGCTGCTCATCAAGGAGGTACCTGGGGCTGTTGATAAGACACCCAGCTGACCATTAGCCAGCAGCGTGCCCACGTGGCCAAGAAGGGCAACAGCATCCTGGCCTGTATTAGGAATAGTGTTGTCACTATGTCCAGCGAAATGACCCTGCCCCTGTACTCAGCACCGCTGAGACCACACCTCAAGCACTGTGTTTAGGTTTGGGCCCCTCACCACAAGAATGACACTGAGGCACTGGAGAGTGTCCAAAGAAGAGCAACAAAACTGGTGAAGGGCCTTGAGCACATGTCTTAAGAGCAGCAGCTGAGGGAACTGGGGCTGTTTATCCTGAAGAAAAGGAGGCTCAGGGGTCACCTTACCACTCTCTATGGCCTGAAGGGAGGTTACAGAGAGGTGGGAGGGGGCCTGTTTAACCCAGCAACAAATGATAGAACAAGGGGAAGTGAATTCAAGCTGCACAAGGGGAGGTTTCACTTGGTTATCAGGAAGAACTTCTTTGCTGCAGGGGTTATCAGGTGTTGAAATGGGTGGCCTGGGGCTGTGGTGGAGTCCCCATCCCTGGAGGTGGTTAAGAGACAATTAGATGGGGTGCTTACAGATATGGTTTAAGGAGTAGACTTGGTAGAGTTAGTTTGATGATTGGACTAGATGATCATACAGGTCTTTTCCAATCTAGACATTTCTATGATTCTGATTCTAAGCACAATGGTGAAGCACTCCAGTGCTATGTGGAAAAAAAACACAACAAAACACCACACTTTCTAGGAGTCCAAAATATTCTAACTCTTGTTTTAGGTTAAAACTTGGAGAGGATAAAGTACACAGTCTGCTCTTGGCACTCCAGAGTGCCTGTGAAGAGCAGTTTTCAAACTGAAAATTCTATTTAATTAACCAAAACCTTCTCCTTGACATATACTAATTACATGGTCATATTCTACTGTAAGAACCAAGACAGCTAAATTCAGGTTAATGATTTTCGCTGGATTTTTTTCAACTCGCAGCTGCAATTACATCAGACTTTAACTACTGTGCTACACTCTTGGGAAAAAAAAAAAAAAAAAAAAAAAGGCCTAGAAAATAAGCCATAACATGCTCATGACTGACAGATCATTATTTGGTTCCACAAAACAATAATCTATTACCAGTAGTAGCGCACATCATTCCTTTTTATGAAGCCAGACCTCCAGAGGGACATACTTAAATTCCACAGGCTTTTACAACACAAATACTGAGACTGTTTCAGTGCCTCTGCCTTTCCTCGTTCTGACCTTACCAAAATTCATTTGCCCTCTCAACTGTTCCCGAATCCCTTGGTTTTTTCCCCCTTATTACAATTATCTTTCTATTTTAATCCAACTACCATTGTACCAAACTTCAGCTCAAAGTGTGCTCTTCTACCTATGGCCAGTATGGATACATGCACTGGGATCTGAGAGGTGGGAAATACTTCTTAGTGCCTCAGCTCAAAGCCCAAGCCAAAGTCCTTATCACCCACTTAAAGTCACATTTCCTCATCTTCCAGGGTAGAAGCAAAGACAATGCTGAAATGACAGGTTGGAAAGTCACTTTGTGTTAAATTCCATGGCCAGCAGCACAGCTATTTCCCATCAACATGACAGAGTAAGATCCACAGGAGTTTTTCTTGAAGTCTTTCCACACAAACAAGACTTGAACATGGTCAAGACTTTTGTAGAATTTATTACAAGCCATTAGCTCTGTTGTACTGTTACAAATGAAGCTTCTAGAAGCCCTATACCTCAGCAAAACTTGACTAAGTAACAATGAAGAGGACTGAAAAGCCACCACATCAACTCTAGTAAATGCTTTAACTTCTCAGTACTAGAACTTATCAGCAAGTTGGTTGGGTTAGAATTTTTCCTCATTTTTGTTGTGTTTTGTTTTCTCCCCTCATATTGGTAGGTCTTTTCCTGTGTATATTTTTCAAATCAGCCAAGTGGTTTAATCCAAATTATTCCTATTTCTGTTTGAGTCAGAAACTAGTATGAAAGACTTCAGACTTAATTTGACAGTATTTTTGACAGAAAATCCTTAACTTTATAGCTGGTGTTCCTGCCAACTCTACAAGTAAGAAAGGGTTAACCTATAGTACAGGAAAATGTTAAGTTTTGCATCTATTACTCTGTCAAGTTTTTCTGACAAAAACAAGCTACATGGTAATCAAACGATCCTGCTGTTTATTATTAGTCTCCATAAATTACAAAGGTACCTTATACAGCAATTAATTTCTAGTATTTTACTATAAGATATACTTTCAACACTACTCTCACATGTGTGGCTTTCATTGCAATGTCTACCTAAAATATTTTTATTCAAATGAAACTACAGCTTCTATAAAGTTTTTTTTTTGCTTAATATCACAGAATCATGAACCAGAGGAATCAAATCTTACAGCTAAAAAAAGCATCATACACCATACAAAATAGAATCATGCTTGCCACCTTTGTATTGAACACATAAGATGTGTAGCAACATGAATTTATAGAAAAAAAATTTGACACAGTTAAGGTCTGTCCTGGTTTGAGTGAGAACCAAACAAATTCTGTTCAGTGACTTTCCTTTTCAGCTCAGGTTTTCTAACCAGCTGCACTTTCTGAAGTTAGCAGCATGTTCTGCAGACAGTGTCTGCTTCTAGCATGTTTAGAGTTACTACCAAGGATACCAAGGCCACTGCTAGAACTTGTGTATCGCACTAAGGGGTGCAGAAAGTGAAAGACCACACCTGCAGGGAGGAGCAGACAGGACAGATGACCCCAAACTGACCAACGAGGTATTCCAGCCCATAGACGTCATATCAACTACATAAAGTTCAGGGGGTCCAGAGGGACACTCTCTGGGTCTGGCTCTCACTCTTGCTCCCTCTGGGGGAGAATGCGTGGAGAGAAAAGCACACAAGATGAAATGGCAGACTAAGCAAGCTAGCTGGTGGGTGTCTCGGTTCTGGTTCTTCCTCTCGAGGGGGTTCTCCCCCTCAGAGCACCAAGGAGGACTCTGTCCATACTGCCCTCAATCCTGATCAGTGTGTTCCTGAACCCAGTGCCAGCATCCAGCTTCTGAACACAGCTCCCCTCTGCTGCAGGGCCCAGTCTGGGACTCTCCCTGTGCTAACTCCACAGCATCAGTGACGGTGATTAATTACCATCAGGGGAGTTGGGTTCAGTACTGGTTTTGTACATATTTGTATATATTTCATTATTATCATTTTCATTAAATTGTTCTAGTTTCCTTTTCTAATCACTAAGTCTCTCTCCCTTATTCCTTTTGTCTTCCCCTCTGGGGAGGGAGGGGGGGTTAAAAGAGAGCATCTGTTATCGGTCTGGGGCTTGCCCTGACCCTAAACACTGACAAGGCCTTAAACTCAATTAGCTAATAAACCATAAACCAATTACTTCCTATAAGCTCAGTGGAAACAACTCTTACTAAGTTCTACACAAAACCAAACAATACTAAATATTAAATTGTCGGGTGTAAATTATAAGTTCCAAGAAGAAAATAACCTGTAGGGTACTGACATAATTTTGCCATGGTCTGATGGCAATTAACAAACTACACCACTCTTAAGGTAAAACAAAATTCTCATACACTAAAATGAGAAATAGTATATGAATGAGAGCACTGTGTAGTAATTTCTTAATTTACTGCTTAGGCAGACTACAATAAATTCAGACTGTTCCTCAAAAGCAACAATGTTAGCTAAACATAGCTCTCTACAGATTATTGTTCAATCCCCACACAGCCTCATTAAAGTAACTTCAGTTTATTGGGTATCTTCCATGTTTCCACAGTATTTCCAGGCTTCCATACATCTTCAGCACTATTTCTTGCAAAACTCCTAGTTTCCTCCCGCAATAAACAATTACCTTCGCTTCCCACATAGCAAAAAAAAAAAAAAGAAAGACATACTGTTGCTTACCTAGCAGTACAAATTGTAAACTGAACAACTCTCAAATACTACCACACAGAACAGATACCATCCTTCCTTCACTGTGGATAAATATCTACAAATCAAAATATTTTTTTTTATGAAGCTTGTAGTAAGGTATCTTCAAAGGCAAGCTTTTTATCTTCAAAGGTAAGCTTGGTTAAAATTGCCCAACAGGTTCCATATTTGTATAGGCAGTAGATGAGAGAACTACAAGTCAAAAATACCTTATTTCTTTAAAAAATACAGTTTGTGTGTTAGTCCAGAAGAAAATTCCAAGTACAATCGGTAGATTTTAATCAAGGCTCAAAGACTGAAAATTAAAAACAAACATTAAAATAACATTTTGGGAGGGGAAAGACATTTATCTCTCAGTCTGGCAAAAGCTAAGGAAGAAATTTATCCATTCTATCTTCCTGGTGTCTGTTGGTAAAATTCTTCTCTTGTCTGTTAACTGTTAACTCTAAATTCAAGTTCCATCGTTTGATTTCTCTCCAGATTTAGAGATGCCTCAGCCTACTGCAACAAATGTTAAAAAAAGAAAGTAAAAAAACTTAATGATCTGATACAGAATCACAGATCATAGAATGTTAGGGGTTGGAAGGGACCTAGAAGATCATCTTGTCCAACCCCCCTGCCTCAGCAGGATCACCTAGAACAAGTCACCCAGGAACAGATCCAGGCGGGTCTGGAATGTCTCCAGAGAAGGAGACTCCACAACCCCCCTGGGCAGCCTGTTCCAGAGCTCTGTCACCCTCACTGGGAAAAAGTTTTTTCTTGTGTTGACACTAAACCTCCTGTGCTCCCATTTGCACCCATTGCCTCTTGTCCTGTCACTGGATGACACTGAGAAGAGTCTGGCTCCATCCTCCCTACACTCACCTTTAACATATTGATAGACATTAATGAGGTTCCCCCTCAGTCTCCTCCCGGCTAAAGAGCCCCAGCTCTCTCAGCCTCTCCTCATACAGGAGATGATCCACTCACTTCAACATCTTGGTAGCCCTGCATTGGACTCTCTCCAGTAAATCTCTGTGCTTTTTTAATTGGGGTGCCCAAAACTGGACCCAGTACTAGAGGTGGGGTCTCACCAGTGCAGAGTTGAGGGGGAGGAGAACCTCTCTTGACCTGCTGGCCACACTCCTCTCAATGCATCCCAGGATGCCATTGGCCTTCTTGGCCAATGTAAGTGTGCATTGTTGGCTTGTGGTCATCCCCCTGTCCATCAGGACCCTCAGGTCTCTTTCTCCAGAGCTGCTCTCTAATACATCAGCTCCCAGCCTGTACTGATCCATGGGGTTGTTCTTCCCCAGATGCAGCACCTTACACTTGCTCTTGTTAAATCTCATTAAATTTCTCCCTGCCCAGCTGCCAGCCAGAAGTCACAGGCCTCCAGCCAGACTGCTCCACTGACCACTACTCTCCGAGATCTGTTGTTTAGCCACTTCCCAATCCACTTTATTACACTGTAACTAAACGACACTTCTGGAATACCTTGCTAGTCAGTTTAGTGTCACATGTGCTGTCAGCTCCTCCCCACAAGTGCCACCTTTTGCTTTCTACACCTCCAATGTCACACAAAAAATCCAGCAGTGACCTTGGTTTCCTAAGGAGCAAATGTAAGCAAGAGCCTTTCTAGTTATCACCTCTATAAGCAGCTACTATCTGCAAAGACATGCCATTAACTTCAGAAAGT
>VYZU01046245.1:0-12665 GCA_013401355.1 Ceyx cyanopectus
TCTGTGAATCTGTGAATATCATCCTCTTGGCTGTCCAGTAAGAAATGCAATTACTTGTAAGTAATTCCATTTTATTGTCTCATACTAGTAAAACAGTGATGACATTTATATTTTTCACAGCCAAACTTAAACTTAAGTACATCTGTCAAGATCAAAAGATCTCTTCTGCTTCATGTATTACTTTTCTCAGTTCTTCCTTCCCATTCTACCCCTCGCCAAGTCACATTGTAAGATTCACTTTCCCGTCCTCAGATCTATGTCTGAAAAGAATCAAATGGTTTTCCAAGTATCAGACACATGCTTTTTTGTACTGCCTGTTAATTTTAAAGATGCTGTGGTTTACAATTGCTTTGACATTTACTCTAGAGGATTTGTGCTCCTGAATACATTTACGTAATTTATTTATCCCCAGTTGTTTTCAAAACCCAGATAAAGGCAGAGCTTGATCATTATGAGGTATTGGTCTTGAGTGTTTCGTAACTACTTTGAGTATCCCTGAGCTTTCTGCATCACTTCTGCAACTTCTATTGCACTTCAGCCATCCCTGAATGCTTAATAAACTTTAACATGCTTCCAATGAGTTTAAATATAGATAGATAGATAGATAGATAGATAGATAGATAGATAGATAGATGATAGATAGATAGATAGATAGATAGATAGATAGATAGATAGATAGATAGATAGATAGACAGATAGATAGATAAAAAATGTAATCTATGTGTATAACACACCAAGAATATGCACAACTATTTATTTAATACATCTCTAACATGCTTCAAGATGCTGGCAGCATAATATAATAAAATTAAACATGAGAAAAACAAAACCTGCAAAAGCTTCAACTACCCAAACTCAATTTCAGCTACAGGAAAATCTTTCAAGCACAATGACTGGATGAGAAAAAGCCCTTTAAGTTTATGAAAATAAAACAAAACAACAACAACAACAAAAAGCAGGAGATTGAGTTGGGGGAAGGGAAAGAGGGAGAAAGACTATGAGTGAGTGAGTGAGTGAGTGAGTGAGTGAGTGAGTGAAAATTGGAAAAGTATTTCAGGTAAAAGTAGAGGCACCAACACATCTCCTTTTCTACTAGAAATCAGGCAGACTCATGCTACCTGTAACACTGTGATAATTTTAACCTATTTCCTCTCTGAAAACCAGGAAAGCATGACATTCTCAGAAACATTCAACAATGACACAATGATATCTTTGCTTCTGGCAGCACAGGGTGGAAAACAAATTAAGTACAGAAAATATACAACTAAGAGTAGAAAAATTTAGATTATAATTTAAATCCAAAACAATTTAAATATTTTTATGTGTTCATATTTCTATATCGAAATCCCTAAAAAGTATAATATTGAATAATATAGAACCCTAGAAAGGTTTGAGTGGGAAAGGACCTTTGAAGATCACCTAGTTCCAACCATCCCTGTTATGGACAAGAGTATCTTTCACTAGATCAGATTGCTCAAAGACAATTTTCTGACAATTTTTGTGGTCCTTCTTTGGACCTGCTCCAACAAGTCCATGTCTCTCTTCTGAGGACTCCGGAGCTGGACATGGTTCTCAAGGTGAGGCCTCTCAGAGAGGCAGTATCACTTCCCTCAACTTGCTGGACACACTTAATGCAGCCTAGGGGGTCATTGGATTTCTGGGATGCAAGTGCACATTACCATCTCATGTCCAATTTTTCATTCACTGATATCCCCAGTTCCTTCTTAGCAGGGCTTCTCTCAATCCACCCACCTCCCCATCTGTATGGATACTTGCGATTGCCCTGACCCAGGTACAGGACCTTGTACTTGGCCATGATGAACTTCATGAGGTTATATGAAGTTATGCTTTGAACAACCTAGGGCTAACACTACACTTCTGCTAAAATATTAGATATTTAAAGGCATAAATTAATTATAGAAATTTAAAATAAGTTAAATATTGAAGAACTTTATTATACAGAGTAGCTATCATTTTTTATACATCTGTATTTTACAAATTTTAAATAAGTTAAATATTAATGTACTTATATAGAGTGGCTATCATTTTAATACATCTCTATAAAGACTAATTTTTATTGGAATTTGTAGTTCATTAAAGTTTATATCAATATTTCAAAATTCTTCATTATTATTATAAATCTGAAATATATGACACAAACCAGAAAAATATAAACTAACAAGTGTATGTATTTTAATCTAATTAGATTCGTATAACATTAGATACATTAATATACCATGTTAGGGATTTTCACATCTAGTCCTAGTTTCTACTCAAAAATACTGCAAAACTTCGATACAATTTGGTTTCAGCAATCAAAACAGAGACAAACTCTAGTTCAGTGGTTAGACTTTCTTTAAAACTTTAGCACTAATTTATTCTTTTGTGGGTTTTTTTTTTTATTGTTAAGGACTACCTTTAAAATTACCAAGAAATTAATCTAATTTTAACTTAATTTCATTGCGACATTTAAAATTAATAAATTGTAATTTCAATTTTAACTCTTCAATTTTCACTTTTGACTCTGAAAACATAGCTAAATTCCAGAGTAAATGAAACAATTTTCTTTATTTCATTGTATGCATATTGCTGAAAATTAAGACTGTGATGGGCAAGAGACGGAGTGGTGAAATGTCCTGGTGGTGTCTGGAAATATGGGAAAGTCAAGTCATTGTATCTGGGTGAGGGATTTTCTGTAATATATTCTTGAAGGTGTCTGAAGTTATAAGACTACTTAATACATTGTACCTATGTTCTTGTTTGGTTTTATAATCTGGATTGTGAGGAGATTCGAGATGTATTTGGGAATAACATAACATTATTTTAGTGAACTTCCCATGAAGAGTGAAAAGGTGGTTTAGCATCCCCAGTGCACCCTGACACAAGACTTTGCAGCCAATTGCATTCTCACTGGGCACCAACTATCTGTCCCTAGTGAGTCCCTTCAACAATGTCAGCCACAAAGTATACTCCACCCACTCACATTTTCAGAATATTTCTGATGTTTCAGACTTTCCCCTTTGAAGACTACAGTATAAACATTCAGAACCATATTTTGGTATATGTTTGTTAAAGTTAGCACATCCACTAGTTAAATAACTCAATAGCTAGGCTACTTCACCATTTAAAGCCAAAATAAACAGCAGGCAGAAAGTAGAGGGAAAATAAGGCTTTTCAACAGAATAAGAACTAATGGAGACATAGAGCAACCCAATTATCAGAAAACATATCTGCATGAAGCATTTTCCATCAGCTGTGATTAACTTCAAATATCCATATAAGCAGCACACCAGTTATTACATTTGAAGTACACTTGATGCCAGTACTTTTTTTCTCATCTGATGTAAGAGTGAGATACGAGTACTTACAGTCTGTCAGAGCAATCTGCCAAAACAAATTATGGACGATGATCATTGGTATACTGGCAGCTTGCCCTCAGGTAAGAAGAAAGGTTGTGTTAGAACTTTACATCCTTTTGCAGGCACAGATAAAGGCAAAACCATCTGGGAGATGCTCTTGCTGAATGCTAAAGAACTCTTGGCCTGAGCAAAAGGCACCCAATTGCCTAGATGGAAATGGATTGCAAATGCATGGAAATTGTTCTTTCTGCAGCACAGAGGACAGGGAAGTGAGATGACATAGAACTGATTTTTGCCAGAATTAAATGGGAATGAGGTGGACTATTTTCTTACAGAATTTTAAGCTTTGAGGATAGAAGCAAAGCAGTTCCTTGGGATGAATATGGGATAGATATTTTTTTTTTTATCTAATGTAAACAAGGGAGGCAAGAAAAAGGTGTCATGAGCTAGGAAGATTTAATCATGACCCTTGCTAGTGGACATTTCTAAGACATCTCTGAAATCTAATGAAAAGCTGTAATTTCACAGCCACTTTACAATGACATAAAGCAGGCACAGCTGTCAAAAACCCCAGTCTGTATCTCTGCCTGTAAGTGTTTATTCTCTGTCTAGTATCACCTCATATTTCTATGAGCACAAGTTGAATTTGGCTATATGCTAAAGCTCATGAAGAATCTGATTAAGGATATGATAGATTAAGGTGGCCATGAAACTCCCATTACAGTTTTGACTGAGAATCAGTCCAGCAAATACTAGAATGCATCTATAACAAGTTGTGAAAAGTAAATCCTCTTGTGCTTATACAAAATATAATCTTATATGTGCTTATATAATATAATATATTGGTAATCATAAAAACATTGCATATTTATATAAATTTTTTTTTGGTGTGGCTGTAAATCCATTTGTTCCTCTCTGAAAGGGTCACTTTTATTTTCTACTTTTGTGCAGTTGTTGTATCTATTTATTCACTTATTACATACTTTTTTGTAACTGCCAACACTCAATAGTGAAAAGATTCATGAAAGGCTTTTTTTTAAAAAAAATATTTGAACTTTACAGAAAGTTAATGATATTTTCTCTGCTATAGAGCCTCTTTTTCTACTTCACATAAGTTCCTGGTAAAGGCTATTTCAATTTTTTTCTCTCCTTGTTTCTTACTGTCTTTGTCCAAACAAATGATACCTAGAGAAGATTTACAAGAGGCGTAAACTGAGGAGGTGCTATTGACTTCAATGGTAACAGACAGATTTACAGCAGCTGTTAGCCTGTTTCTTTACCACAACATACATTTAAAGTAGAACCTGATATATAAAATGCTTCTATTTTCAGTTTTCTAAAACAAATATTTTGCTAAACAGCCACAGTTACTTTTACCTACATTCTGTCTGAGATTTCGAGGTCACTTGATAACACTTGACAGTGTCCTCATGCTTGCTTCAGAGCAAGCCACTGGTATTTTCTCAGAGGTTCTTAAACTGGAAAAGAAAGGCAATAAGGAGTTGAAAGTAGAAGAAATAGCCAAACTAAACTAGGAATTCACAAACTAACAAGGAGGAAGTATAAGATACATTCTTTGATTTCTTCAAAGATTGGTCTTTTGATTTGATTTCTTCAGATTAGGGTTGGATGCCCTTTCTTAAAAATTTATTTCACTCACATACAAAGTTATTGATCTCAACAGAAGAACATGTGGATGCAATCCCTGTTTAAACCATCAGCATACAGCTGCAATAAGCTCACATTATCTGGGAGACTAAGTAAACCCATCACTGCTAACATGCAAACTTTCTGCTCTCCTGCCATTCCCTTTCTTCGAGAAACCTGTAGCTGAGGTGGATGATAGTCTATGACTAGTGCCATAAAGGAGATCTGTCAAAAGAAAATGATCGTTCCCCTGTGATCTTAAAATGTATTCATTTATAATTAGCATCAGTTTGTCTAACTGTATATAGTAACAAATATTATATTGGATCAAACTAATATTATACACTGTATCTAATAAGAAATGCACAACTTCATTATTAAAATGCTGGTACTCTCCTATCTATTAATAAATGTAGATTGATATCAGCAGTCTAGTAGTACACAAAGCTGCTCATTTTTTTGCAAGAAACTCTCACTCTCTCACAATAGAATAATAAAGAATGTTTGGTTCTAATGGCATCCTGGCAAGGAAAGTGGGAAAACAAGGAGCTCTGTCAAAACAAACACATTTTCAAATACCAAAACTTCAACATCAACATCTTGGGAATAAACCACATGCTCAGATTTTTCAGTAAATAGATTTTAAAACCTGACTTGTCCTGTTAGAATTTACTATTTTTTAATATAAAATTTACTTCTACAGTTGTGGTTTCTCTTTTCTTAAGTGTTAGATGTTGTTTTGTAAGGTAGTACCTGTAATTTTGGCTAGAGGCATGCAAGCATGTAAGGCAAAAAAGCACAGCATGCAATCCAGCTACCTAATGGAGGATGCACCATTTTGTCCCTTCAGAGATTACCCACACAGCATTTGAAGTCACCAGAACCATCACTAACATTAAGCAAATATTAACTACTATACAAGCTAAAGGCATCAACAGGACTTAGGTATGCAATTTATAGAAGATTTGACTGTAACAGTGTTTGATTTCTTTTTTATTAGTTTACATGTTGTTGTATCAGACAGGATTCAATAGTTTTGATATGCAAAGCATATGAGCTTTAGCCAGTGTTTTACTTAGCTAATTGTTTTTGTTAGATCATGTTGTCTTAAATTGCCATTACCATCAGTAGAATTTGCAAAGGTGGTTTTACTGTGAGCTTTTCTGGTTTGAAGAGGTGGCATTTCTATTTTATGTCTTCTGTAACAGAACTTCTTGGTTGCTTGACTATTTTAACTTACCTCTGGGCACCATTCAATCACTTAGTTTCATCCCTGTTAGATGTGAACATATAACTGCATATCTTNTACTAAACTGTGTAGGCTACCAACTCACGGCACAGTAACGAAGATCTCCCACTAACCTGAGTTAGCTAGAAGCTCTCTGGCAGTCAAGGAAAGTGGGAAAACAAGGAGCTCTGTCAAAACAAACACATTTTCAAATACCAAAACTTCAACATCAACATCTTGGGAATAAACCACATGCTCAGATTTTTCAGTAAATAGATTTTAAAACCTGACTTGTCCTGTTAGAATTTACTATTTTTTAATATAAAATTTACTTCTACAGTTGTGGTTTCTCTTTTCTTAAGTGTTAGATGTTGTTTTGTAAGGTAGTACCTGTAATTTTGGCTAGAGGCATGCAAGCATGTAAGGCAAAAAAGCACAGCATGCAATCCAGCTACCTAATGGAGGATGCACCATTTTGTCCCTTCAGAGATTACCCACACAGCATTTGAAGTCACCAGAACCATCACTAACATTAAGCAAATATTAACTACTATACAAGCTAAAGGCATCAACAGGACTTAGGTATGCAATTTATAGAAGATTTGACTGTAACAGTGTTTGATTTCTTTTTTATTAGTTTACATGTTGTTGTATCAGACAGGATTCAATAGTTTTGATATGCAAAGCATATGAGCTTTAGCCAGTGTTTTACTTAGCTAATTGTTTTTGTTAGATCATGTTGTCTTAAATTGCCATTACCATCAGTAGAATTTGCAAAGGTGGTTTTACTGTGAGCTTTTCTGGTTTGAAGAGGTGGCATTTCTATTTTATGTCTTCTGTAACAGAACTTCTTGGTTGCTTGACTATTTTAACTTACCTCTGGGCACCATTCAATCACTTAGTTTCATCCCTGTTAGATGTGAACATATAACTGCATATCTTGATATGCTGGAGTACACAATATGAAGTTATGTCATCTTATACTTTTATGTTTGTTTTACACAGTTTGCAGAACCTTATCCAGCACAAAGCTTTCTAGTAACAGTTTTCTGAAGCAGAGCCAAGAAAATGCATTTATATCAGATCAGTGCTTTGTGTCATCAGGCTATGGACTTTCTGATCTGGAATTATGATCATAACACTTTTTTTTTTTTTTTTGTCAATGGATCCCACAGGTGTTTCATAGCTGGCCTTGTTTAGTTTATGCTTACAATAACATGCAATATTCCAAACACCTCATTCCAGATGAAACATATGTACAGAGCAACAAAAATTCAAACCACTGCTGTTATAAAAACACAGCTGAAAATATACTTAACATGCTGTGTAAGTAACCAATGAAAATAAATACAACACATTATGAAACCCAAATTATTGTCTGCACCATAGTAGAACAATTGGATGCAGAGCAACCTATTGACTCTCTATAGCTCTGTCTCTATTGCTAATATTATTTCTCACCCAAACTGATAAAAGTTGAATAATCCATAATCCTCTCATATTAACCTTATTTAACCTTTATTACTTCCTATGCCCCTGCCAAGAAACAAATGAAAATATTGCAAAGATGATAAGGCAAATATTTCCCTCAGAAACATGGCCTCAGGCTGATCTAATGGGCAGTGATATAGTCTGGTACATTTTGCAAAAACAGACATCATTTTATAGTACCTCTTTATGGACTTCCCAGGAAATGCTTACTACCTTGTACCATATAGTGTATTGTCTCTATTATACAGTACAGTTGTGAAAATACAGTCTTGTCTTAAATTCAACTCCCTAAAAATCCTTTCTCAGCTCCTAATAGACAATGAATATTTGGAAAATTCACACATAATAACTCTATATAATATCTAACTCTCTGGATACACCTAACTTATCTGTTCTCTCACCATTGCAAAGGTTTCATATGATGATCCTCTGAAGTTGTCCAGTCAGCTCTGTATCATTAGTATAATTACAGACTCCATCTTGTGGTTAAAGTGTTGATGAGTTTGTAAAGAAAAGAATGACAGTTATCTCAGGGCCCCGATAATATCCACAGCCCTTCCTGTACCTTCCCACCCCCGGCCTTCTGCCTGCCTCCTCATGGCCTAGGACCCTGTCTCAGTCCCCTAAGGCTGCCAGCTCCAGTGCCAGCGATGCTAGAGTGGGACCCATCTCCAGCTCCCCACTGCCCTGTCCAGACATGTGCCCTTCCAAGCCAGGCCAACCCACAGGCCCATGGCACAGACAGGCATCAGTCTGGACCCCATCCCAATGGCCCTGCCTGGCCGTGGCTTACCACTGAGCCTGTTGCAGTGGCCCACACCACACAGGAGGGGTCTGTGCTGAGAAGGCAACACAAAGCATATTTTTCTAAGGACTCCCACACTGCCATTATGCTTCTAACCATGTCTCAAACAAGGACTTTGAAGAAGAAGAACCACTTTTCTCTATGGGAGGAAGAAGGTGCCTTAGCACATGCCCCAGGGCACTGCTTCAGTGGTGGCCCAGCAGGAGGAAAACACTTCCAGCTTCATCCCTCTGTATTTGAGCGTGTCTGCTAGGACAGACCTGAGTCAAACTCAAACATCCACACTAATGTAGCCACAGCTACAGTGAAGTGTATTGAGCACCCAACACATCAAGAAGAGCTATAAGGAATAGCAGCTGCTCTCTGCCATTCCCACCAACTATGGGGCACTCTCAGCTGTGTTTCATGTCTTTACTCACTGATTGACTTCAGAACATGGCTTAGTCTTGAGTAAAAATCTACACCAAATTGAATCAAATGAAGAAGCCCAACTCTGTCCAGATGAAGGTCTGTTAGGAAGAGTATAAGCAGAAATTTCTACTGAATGCTTTAAGGCTGTGACTTTGGTATGTTAATGAAAAGGAAGGTCTCACCAATACTCACCTGATGAATGCTCTGCATCAATTGTTCATGGATTTAGCACAAAACATTGCACGATTTTGTCTTAGAGACGTTTTTTAGACCTTTCCGTGTGGCACTTTAGTCTCCAGTCAACCAAAACACTATGTATTCATAACACGGGAAAAGAAGAAACTGTTAAAAATGCTGTATCAAAAAAAAGCTTTCAGAATGTAGTGAGTACCTGCTTTCAGTGATTTAACCAAAGCACTCTTGCAACTGAGCTACAGAGCTCTTAGTTGCAAAACCTCATAACACAATTAACTTCACTAAAAACCTTGTTAGAAGCAGTGAGGATTAAGCATGACCAAGTACAGTAAACAGATGCACAGAGCTACATAATGTTTTAGATACCTACTCCAGCCTGCCTGTCCTGGTTTAATGGAACAGAATGTCTCAGAGCTCCTAATGAGATGATAATGCTTGCAAAATGAGATGTTCTGGTGACATCTGTTTGATATCTCCGTGGAAACTTTATTTGACTTAGGCTGGTCACTTACATTTGGATAAACTGATGGTTTCTCTTGCTTACCTGGCATTAGAGCTGGTAACCACTTCAGCAGGATTTGGGGACAGATGCAAGCAGATGTGGCTGATTTATTACTAATGCTACCTGTAAAAGTATACTTCTAATAAGTATAACAGATATGTAAAAGACTAGTTCTGGATAACTCTGATTTGGATTTTTTAAATCAAACTATAGCTCATACAAGGAAAGGAAAGTAAGCAGAAAGTACAAAGTTAAACGTGAAGCAATAGGAAGATAAAATATAGAGAATGGAGAGAAAAGAACAAATGTCCTTCATTTTCTGCAACTAAAAGTCTGATTAATATGTGTTGGCTGCCACTCTAAAAGACTATTGTCTGATTCCTTAACTGAATTACCAATGATAACATGCAAGTGGGTTTTCTTTTGAACAATTGTTTTGTCTTTTTTTTTAGAATTAACTATGCTATATGCAGTGTGCATTAAACAATGCAATTGCATGTTTATGAGCCATCTAAGTACTTATGTATGTATCATTATTCCATAAATCCATGGTCAATAACAAATAGATTCATCCTTTTTCTTTTTTTCATCAATAAGAATTCAAAGGAGTTTCAGGGATGAATTTAAGCCCTCAATTTTGTATTGTTCAAAAGACAGCAAATGGGGTCAAGTCTCATACTGGTAGACATAACAGCTTTCCTGATGTAAGGTCAGATGTCATGGCATCAAAATATTATCAGCATACTTCTAAAGCTTAAGGCATATTCATTTTCTGTCTTCACAAGAATCCTCTTCTGTGTCATGGAAAGACTGCAAAAGAAGCAATGTAAACACTATTTTTCAGTGGAAGAGGGAGTAATATCTGATTTCCACTGAAATAATTGGAAAGACTCAGTAATTTCCTGAGAAGCTAGATCAGATTTAAAAAAAAAAAAAAAAAAAAAAAAGTGGTAGGAAAGTTTACTGACCTGCTAAATTGTATGACCATGGTTTTGCCAGAAAGGGTGAATCCTTCAGGTCCCTTTCAACCTGGTATTCTATGATTCTATTTAGTGATCCATCCAAAAAATAGAACTCAAGCTACCTAGTAATAGTTGTCATCTGCAGTATCCCACTTACTTCTTTCAGTATCTATCGCTGTTACATATTCATAGCTTTACTTTCCTTCTGTTATTTTTTAGCATTGCCACAGTTAGAAAAGACCTCTAAGATCACCAGGTCCAACTGTCAACAAAAAAAAACCAACCTCAAATCAACAAAAAAACCCCACACCAAAAAAAAACCACCTCACCATCCTACTAGAGCATGTCCTGAAGAGCCTCATCTACATGTGTTTTGAGTAACTCCAAAGACTCCATCACCTCCCTGGGCAGCCTGGTCCAGCACCTGACTACTCTTCCAGTAAATATCTTCCTAATATCCAGTCTGAGCATCCCTTTGTGCAACTTCAGGCCATTTCTTCTATTCCTGCATTATTTGCTTGAGAGAAGAGGCTGCACCCACCTCACTACAAACTACTTTCAGGTATTTGCAGAGAGAAATAAGGTCTCCCCTCAGCCTCCTCTTCTCCAAATTACACAATCCCAATTCCCTCAGCCTCTCCTCTCCAGACCCTTCACCAGTTTGGTTGTCCTTCTCTGAACCTCTTCCAGCAATTCAATGTCTTTCCTGTGGTGATAAGCCCAGAACTGAACACAGTACTCGTGAAGTTTACTTCAGTAAAGTCCAAATTATTAACTGAACAATAACTTTTATTTTGCTCATGTAAGTAAATAAAAGTTGCAATACATCTAGAATGATAACAGAATACAATTTACTTGAAAAAGAACAGTTTTCATTGTTTCTTCTAATGAAAAGAAGGAATGCACTTGACTTAGTCTTCTACATAATTATGCAGCAGTTATAGATTAGTTTCACTCTTATTTTCATTTTGCTAATTTACTCTCTTGCCTCTTAGAAGGATGTGTAATACAGTTCTTGGCTTTAGAAATATTATCCTAAAAATAGTCTCCCTCTTCTCTCTGATGTGCACTGATTGTTGGAAGGATAAAAGTAATTTAAAAGCAGTGTATTTTTCAGTAACAGTGGGGGTTTTTTAGAGATTAGAAAAGCAGGACATGAACAGGCATTCAGTGTAATGAGCTTTAATTTGATTAATATGCACTTTTTAGAAATCTGAGTCACCAAGCAAATAATATATTCTATTTGCATCTTTTTAGCCAGGCAGAATTAAATACAACAAATGCCATTCATACACAAGAACAAAAGGATTACAACTGCAAGTTTTAAGTCATATTTGAAAAACAAAATAATGTGCACAGCACAGTTCCTCCTATAATAATTTCCTTTTTATCATCCATGAGGCAGATTTTTTATTACCATGTTCTTTTACCCTCATGGAAGTGATTTCTCTTAAAATTAGTATGAAAATAAGTATTTCATATGGAAAAGTGGGAAAGGTCTCTGAATAGTACATCTAAGAGTAAGTAAACATTTTAAGATTCAGACTAGAAGTAGGAATGTCCATTTACTTCCATTTGCACTCAAATAAACCATTTATAATATTCACAGATTCACACAGATTCACAGATTCAGAGATTCACAGATGTTAGGGGTTGGAAGGGAGCTAGAAGATCATCTAGCCCACCCCCCCTGCCAGAGCAGGATCACCTAGACCGAGTCACCCACGAACACATCCAGGTGGGTCTTAAGTGTCTCCAGAGATGGAGACTCCACAACCTCCCTGGGCAGCCTGTTCCAGAGCTCTGGCACCCTCACTGGGAAAAAATTTTTCCTTGTGTTGACCCTAAACCTCTTGTGATCCAACTTGCACCCATTGCCTCTCGTCCTGTCATTGGATGACATTGAGAAGAGTCTGGCTCCATCCTCTCTACACTCACCCTTAACATATAGATAGACATTGATGAGGTGCCCCCTCAATCTCCTCCAGGCTAAAGAGCCCCAACTCTCCCAGCCTCTCCTCATAAGGGAGATGCTCCACTCCCCTAATCATCTTGGTGGCCCTGC
>VYZU01046245.1:24964-37847 GCA_013401355.1 Ceyx cyanopectus
CCTTTTTAAAGATTGGGACAACATTGGTCTTTCTCCAGTCCTCAGGCACCTCTCCTGTTCTCCAGGACCTTTCAAAAATGAAGGAGAGTGGTCTGGCAATAACCTCTGTCATCTCCCTCAGCACTCGTGGGTGTATCCCATCAGGGCCCATAGATTTGTAGATGACCAGTCTGCTCAATTGGTCTCTAACCCAAGCCTCTAATGTAATGTAATAATGTACAATTACTTCATCAGAGGTATATTACTTCAGTTTGCTCAAATTTCTAAAAGTAAAATTCCACCAAGAAAATCACTGACTTTCAATAGACTGAAAGCAGAGGTTGATCATGTGTCTCTTGGAACTTATTAAGGTATTTTCTATCTGCAGAATAAGTAATTTTTCATTAGGAAACCTCACAACACCTGTTTTATCCCATTAATCCTCCTAAGCCTAAATTCAGAGCTTACCTTCTAAAAATCACTAACACAATGTAACCATGGTAATGCTAAAAGGGCAGCTCTTTACCTAGCAGGAGCTTGCTCAGGGTTTCTTATTAGCAAATAAAAAACACCCGAAACACACAACATTAATATCAATCCTTCGTGACTTTTTCCCACCTCAACATAAGGAGACATTTCTTTACTGTGAGGGTGACAGAGCCCTGGAACAGGCTGCCTAGAGAAGTTGTGGAGTCTCTTTCTCTGGAGAGATTCCAAACCTGCCTGGATGCATTTCTGGGTGACCTGTTATAGGTGAGCCTGTTGTAGCACAGGGGGTCCCTTACAACCCCTATCTCTATATGATTCTATGACCAGAAATAATTTAAAAGAGCATTTAGGCACATTCATATTTTTCATTAACTTTTTTCCAATCTATAGAAAATTAATTTTAAGATTCTACTTTGGAAATTTTCATAAAAGCTTAAATAGAGCTAGAAATGTACAATTAAGTCTGAAATGCATTCTTAACAAAACAGTAAAAGGAAAAGAAGGATACAGAGAGAGAGCACATGAATGAAAACTGAGTTGCTCAGAAAAACTGAAGTTAGGCCTTTGGATCAGAAATCCAAATGCACCCAAGCCCTCGGGCATATCTGCAATGCTTTTCCCTGAAGCTACGAAAGGTAGTTTCTAGGCAGATTTGATTTTTACTGGCAATTTTTAAAAGTTAGCGTTTAGAGGATATGCACAGGTATTTCCAGTTTGAAAATAATTTAGATGAGAGTACAGATTGCAAGGTATAGAACACCTTTGGTCTTGAAAACATTAAGCACAAAATTATAAATGTGCAGTATTTTATAGAATCAGGGCTTTAATTCTGGGAATCAAAATCTACTTTACTAGGATATTTTTCCAAGAAATAGGGAATGCATAAATAATAGATTACTTATTCCCTCTTGAGCCCATGTATATCTCATTTACATTGCAGACAGTCTGCATGCCCATATGGTAATAGTGATCAGATCAAATGATGAGCTATAGCCTAAAGGTTTTTTCTGACTCCACATTCATGCACTGAGAAGTTAGTCAGATGATTGCTGTGGTCAAATCTGCTCAAAAATCAGAGGCATATTACATTAACTGGCAAATTCAATAAATAAACACATCTTTCAAATATTGTGCTAAATTGCAAAGTTTTCTATTCTCCTTAAAGACCTCCTCATCTCCATCTGCCTATTACTTACTGAAATTCTACCCACAATCGGTCCAATTTTTATCTGTATGATTTGTATCAGCTCTCTTATCCAAATTTCCTGTTGATACANGCCTCGAATTGCAAGATTTTTGTTTGAAAAAAAGGGATAATTGGGGCAGCTGGAAAAAAAAAAAAAAGGATTTACAAGTTAGGGAAAAATGTTTGTGAGGAAAAAAACCCCAACGTTTAATATTAAGAGATAGGCTTTCTCTCAATGACTGTATTTCAGATGATCTGAAGTTCAAAATATGGGGATCTCAGGTAGTGGCTTCATGGTTGATGCATTTGACAGAAAACTTGGACCAGAAAAAATTCCAATCCTGCTAAGTTCAAAGAGATAATGAATACATCATTAAATA
The DNA here is from genome assembly GCA_013401355.1 of Ceyx cyanopectus. Classification (NCBI taxonomy): domain Eukaryota; kingdom Metazoa; phylum Chordata; class Aves; order Coraciiformes; family Alcedinidae; genus Ceyx; species Ceyx cyanopectus. The sequence goes on from VYZU01046245.1 coordinate 26,999, forward strand.
CTTCATACCAATTCCTACTCTCCATTACTTCCTTGGCAACAAGCAATATAATATCAAATTAGCTTAGCTATAAAACTAAAATATAAACAAATACATATTGTTAATGAAAGCTATCTACCTTTTTCTTGGATGCTTCTGATTTCTTTGACATGTTTCTCAATTTCTTATGCAGATGATTAAGAACCTGAAAAGATAAATTTGCATCTTGAATGTCACCATTTTCTAAAATTCAAACCCATGTAGAGTATGTTCTCCAATGCTGCGTGAATTGATTATGGACATCACTGATCCAATTTATACATTTCAAAAGTTCACAATATAACATCTGAAAGAATTATATATCTGCATCTGTGTCGATCAACAAACAAGCAGACCACAGTTGAATTACTATATAAAAATTCATATGCATTGCATAAAAAATACATATTGCAAATTAAAAAGGCACTAAATTAATACACATTATGCACCTAGAATTAACATTCTTATTTAATGAAACTGCTTTTTTAATTTAGAATGACCTCTACTGCATGTAACATAAAAAGTTTATGTTTTGAATCAGAGCTTTTCTGTCTCCTGCATAATTTGCTTTCTTCAGATGGATGTTTAGTTAATATAATCAGAATGTTGATGCTATTTGATCTCTGAAAGAAGCTTAGGCTAAGCTTAGGCTTTCTAAAATAATTTATACTACAATGTAGTTGACATGAGGCATGACCTTTGATTTCATGATACCTGTAATGTACTTTTCAATACATGAAAAAGTACTCATTACATGAGTAATTTTATAATATATGTCTCAAAAAGGCATCCAAAAAAACAAGGTCCAAATTTTAACATAATTTACACATAAGATGAGGGATACTCGATGTATAATTTACCTATTTATTTACCTGAAGTCATTATTAACTGAGTAACATATTCATATGGTGTGATCTGAAGGCATGAGGGGCAGGGAAAATGCTCCTCACCTGAATGTGTTTAACAAGTTGTAAACCATACAGAATTTTAAAAATGACATGCTTAATTAAACTCAAGGGTTTAATTAAAACATGGTTGAGGAAACTTTTAGAGAGATCAACAGAGTGTACAGCTTGCTTAGATGATGATGTTAGTTGGCACTTTAAGATGAACTGAGAACAATTTGATTTTCCAGCATTAAAAATATTTTTCAAAAGGAATATAATAGAAAAATGTAGGGCTTATAAGGAATTTCTTGGAGTGGGGAAATGGGTATAAATTCAAATTATCTTATGTCACCTGAGGATGTTTCCTCTCTTTTCTTTGGGATTCATGGCTAACCACTACCAGAAAAAAAATTACTTGAGTTGATCCCACTCTGGCATTTCAGTCTTAGAAACATACAAAATGAATTAATAGAAATAAGATGTCATTTGTGAACTTCACTTTTTAAGTATCTATTCAGCTATCAGTGAACTACAAACAATAAAAATAAAAACTACCTGTGGACACTTAACATTGGAAGTGCAATTCATGTGTGCTTATCCATGCACTGACATGATTGTGTATTAAAGACTCAGTCCTGCATGGACTCCCTATTCTGAAACACTAGTCAGGCTGCTACCAAGGCTAAACTAAGCTCAGAAAAGGCAGAAGAAAAATAAATGTTTTATCCCTGAGAAGGTCTCATTTTGGCTTCAGCTCTTCTTTATTCTCCAGGATGAAGGAACAGAAAGAAGAGGAGCCCCTGAAGATGAGTCCTCTGGCTCACAAACTTTTATTAACCAGCCATCTGTAACATTAAGGGTGCGAGTCACCATGTATATAAAACAGCTGAATTGCTTAATCCATGTGTGAAAAATGTAAAACCAAACAAGAGCCTGGGAGAAATACAGTGGAGTCCATCACTGCTGATTCACCTTTTGCACCCCATTCAACCTGCAATGATGGACTGATTCAACCATTTCTGCTGGACCTTTGCAAGTCCCATCACCTACCACCTAGGCACTGTACTGTAATTTTCCATCACAGCCCAAAACTCAAGTCAGACAAACTCTTCCCAGAAATTAGAACTGCAAAATATTCTTAGTTACAAACATTTTTATTTTCTTTTGATACAAAGCTTTTAGCCCAGATTTTTGCATCACATCTCTCTCCAATCCAAAGAAAGATGCAGTAGAATAAAACTGTTCAATTGGATATTTGGGGGTTGGTTGGGAGGTGGAGGCGTTTGTTGAAGATTTAGAATCTTCCAGTGGATCCTTCTCAATTTCTCCTTTTTCAGATTATACACATATTTCATAAGAGAAGTCTCTGCAGTGAAGACACACTGGCTTTACGTGGCAGTGTACCAGATGGTATGCAAACCAGCAGCAAGAGCAATAGAATTTAATTACCTATCAACAGCAGGGGAACAGCACTTGGAGACTTACAGAGAATGCCACAGAGGGATATTAAGAGCCATGTTTATGCACAAACATTACAAGGCAAATCAAAGATACCTCTCCTCGCTGTCCTGTTGAAATTATTTCTTCTTTGGGCCAGTAAATAGCCAATTGTTCCTCTAACAGCCACTGTCAATTCACCAGAATGAATAATAATTCTTCTGGTGAAGAATGTATATACACCAATACTTTTGCATTTTTAACTCATGGAATTAAATACTCACCTTGATAAAAATCAGGTCACAACTTATTCTCATACGGTGTTACATTTTTAAAAATTCAACTCTGTGGAAAAATACATGAAACTTCTGCTTTCATGTACCTGTTCATCAGAGATCTTATTTGTCTCTCAGGGAAGGAAAAGCTTTCCTGTTTTCTGGAGATGAGGGTGGGGTGCTGTGGGTAAGAAGGTTACGATGTTGTGTAAGAAGACTTGCAGGATCACAGAAGTGCAAGAAGCTCCAATCTGGTCCAGTCTGTACTACCACAATTACCACTGATGGCATGTGGGAGAATATGGATTTTGCCTGCACACTATACATTTATCTTTTTTTTTTCCTCCAGTTGTTTCAGGCTACATTCAAGATGCTTTGAGAGCCCAGGCTGAGGGACTATGACTAAATCAAGCTGAGAAAGGGAGAGAGAAAATGTGCCTATTCACATGTCTTCCAAACAACTGTAAAAATCTGAAGCCTACTCTGTTGCAAAGTGTATTCCTGTCAGCTGTGTGTATACTCTTTCTACAGACTATACCTTCATTATCAGCCACCAAAAATGACCCAGCAGGAAAGCGTGTCCAAGACCATCACCTAATAAGAATGAATTGCTTGTTTAACAGAGACATAATGCGAGCATTATATTCCGAACCATATTTTATAGTGTGAACCTGATTTAAATTCAAGTGCTATTGCCTAAAATCCATTTTTTAAAGTAATGCCACTACTACTATTGTCACAACAGATCCTTCACCCTCTTTTGTTTAATAGTGCGTCACTAATGTGTCATACACTTTATTATTTCTTTTCAGCGTAGTTTAATAAAGTATTCCATTACTGCTCAGCAAAATTTAAGATACAGTATCTTAAGACAAGAACCATATAAGCTTGTATTTCATGCTGAGGCTCCTATTTTTTATAGCTTACTTCTAACCAAGTCTATAAATCATACGTGACCTCTATGAATGCAGACTATTCAGAATGTCAGATGATAATGGAAACATTCTTAAGGCAAGAAATAATTATTTTTAAAAAGCTTTTAGCATTATACATCTATAAAAGGAAAAGTTTGTTAATTATTTTAGGTGTCCACCCCAAAGGTTTGACTGAATGAGGCCTAACTTTCAAGAGCTGAATGCTTATAACTGAGTACTCAAAATCAGAGGCACCCAGAACCACTTGCCACATTGCACTACCCTGGCAGATATAAACTGTTAAAAACTTCCTGGGAATCATTTATCGCTGTGCCCTTTAAGAACACATTAGTGAGCAAACATTGCAGCAGCATTACAAAGCATATGCAAAAAGTCAGTATTAAAAAAATAAGGCAAGCAATATGATAAGCAATAAAAAAAAAAACCAAGAAAACAGGTTGTCTACAAGTATGAAGCATGGAACTCAACTAATCACTATATAATCATTCTCCTCTGGCTTCAGTACTAAGCTCCTTTTAAGAGTAGTTCTGAGTTCTTGTTCAATATATTCATCTGGAGGAAGGGATGGAGTGTACAATCAGCAACTTTGCTGATGACATAAAACTGGAAGGGGTGGCTGACATGCCAGAAGGCTGTGCTGCCATCCAGTGAAACCTGGACAAGATGGAGAGCTGAGCAGTGAGGAACTTGAAGTTCAACAAGGGCAAGTGTAAGGCCCTGCACCTGGGAAGGAATAACCCCATACACCAGTACAGGTGAGGGGTTGACCTGGTGGAAAGGAGCTTCATGAAGAAAGTATCCTGGAGTCCTGGTGGACAAGCTAACCATGAGCCAGCAGTGTGCTCTTACAGCCAAGGCCAGTGGTCTCCTGGGGAGCAGTAAGAAGAGTGTAACAAGCAGGATAAGAGGTGTTGTCCTCCCACTCTATTCTGCCCTAGTGAAGCCTAGAGAAAGTCTAACAGAGAGCTACAAAGATGGTGAGGGGACTAGAACGTGTAAAGACCTGGGGATAGTCTGCAGAAGAGAAGACTGAGAGCGGATCTTGCAAATACCTATCAATATCTAAAGGGCGGGTGTCAAGTAGATGGGGACAGACTCTTTTCAGTGATGTCCAGTGACAGGACAAGGGGCAATGGGGCACAAACTGGAACACAGGAAATCCCACCTGAACATAGGAAAACAACTTTACTATGAGGTTGATGGAACCCTGATGAAACAGGCTGTCCAGAGAGGTTATGGAGTTTCCTTTGGAGACATCTTCAAAACCNTACCTGTTCATCAGAGATCTTATTTGTCTCTCAGGGAAGGAAAAGCTTTCCTGTTTTCTGGAGATGAGGGTGGGGTGCTGTGGGTAAGAAGGTTACGATGTTGTGTAAGAAGACTTGCAGGATCACAGAAGTGCAAGAAGCTCCAATCTGGTCCAGTCTGTACTACCACAATTACCACTGATGGCATGTGGGAGAATATGGATTTTGCCTGCACACTATACATTTATCTTTTTTTTTTTCCTCCAGTTGTTTCAGGCTACATTCAAGATGCTTTGAGAGCCCAGGCTGAGGGACTATGACTAAATCAAGCTGAGAAAGGGAGAGAGAAAATGTGCCTATTCACATGTCTTCCAAACAACTGTAAAAATCTGAAGCCTACTCTGTTGCAAAGTGTATTCCTGTCAGCTGTGTGTATACTCTTTCTACAGACTATACCTTCATTATCAGCCACCAAAAATGACCCAGCAGGAAAGCGTGTCCAAGACCATCACCTAATAAGAATGAATTGCTTGTTTAACAGAGACATAATGCGAGCATTATATTCCGAACCATATTTTATAGTGTGAACCTGATTTAAATTCAAGTGCTATTGCCTAAAATCCATTTTTTAAAGTAATGCCACTACTACTATTGTCACAACAGATCCTTCACCCTCTTTTGTTTAATAGTGCGTCACTAATGTGTCATACACTTTATTATTTCTTTTCAGCGTAGTTTAATAAAGTATTCCATTACTGCTCAGCAAAATTTAAGATACAGTATCTTAAGACAAGAACCATATAAGCTTGTATTTCATGCTGAGGCTCCTATTTTTTATAGCTTACTTCTAACCAAGTCTATAAATCATACGTGACCTCTATGAATGCAGACTATTCAGAATGTCAGATGATAATGGAAACATTCTTAAGGCAAGAAATAATTATTTTTAAAAAGCTTTTAGCATTATACATCTATAAAAGGAAAAGTTTGTTAATTATTTTAGGTGTCCACCCCAAAGGTTTGACTGAATGAGGCCTAACTTTCAAGAGCTGAATGCTTATAACTGAGTACTCAAAATCAGAGGCACCCAGAACCACTTGCCACATTGCACTACCCTGGCAGATATAAACTGTTAAAAACTTCCTGGGAATCATTTATCGCTGTGCCCTTTAAGAACACATTAGTGAGCAAACATTGCAGCAGCATTACAAAGCATATGCAAAAAGTCAGTATTAAAAAAATAAGGCAAGCAATATGATAAGCAATAAAAAAAAAAACCAAGAAAACAGGTTGTCTACAAGTATGAAGCATGGAACTCAACTAATCACTATATAATCATTCTCCTCTGGCTTCAGTACTAAGCTCCTTTTAAGAGTAGTTCTGAGTTCTTGTTCAATATATTCATCTGGAGGAAGGGATGGAGTGTACAATCAGCAACTTTGCTGATGACATAAAACTGGAAGGGGTGGCTGACATGCCAGAAGGCTGTGCTGCCATCCAGTGAAACCTGGACAAGATGGAGAGCTGAGCAGTGAGGAACTTGAAGTTCAACAAGGGCAAGTGTAAGGCCCTGCACCTGGGAAGGAATAACCCCATACACCAGTACAGGTGAGGGGTTGACCTGGTGGAAAGGAGCTTCATGAAGAAAGTATCCTGGAGTCCTGGTGGACAAGCTAACCATGAGCCAGCAGTGTGCTCTTACAGCCAAGGCCAGTGGTCTCCTGGGGAGCAGTAAGAAGAGTGTAACAAGCAGGATAAGAGGTGTTGTCCTCCCACTCTATTCTGCCCTAGTGAAGCCTAGAGAAAGTCTAACAGAGAGCTACAAAGATGGTGAGGGGACTAGAACGTGTAAAGACCTGGGGATAGTCTGCAGAAGAGAAGACTGAGAGCGGATCTTGCAAATACCTATCAATATCTAAAGGGCGGGTGTCAAGTAGATGGGGACAGACTCTTTTCAGTGATGTCCAGTGACAGGACAAGGGGCAATGGGGCACAAACTGGAACACAGGAAATCCCACCTGAACATAGGAAAACAACTTTACTATGAGGTTGATGGAACCCTGATGAAACAGGCTGTCCAGAGAGGTTATGGAGTTTCCTTTGGAGACATCTTCAAAACCCACCTGGATATGTTCTAGTTGAATCAGCTTTAGTAGCAGGGTTGGACTAGATGATGTCCAGAGATCCTTTCCAACCCTTGCTATTCTTTGATTTTGTGAGCCAACAAAAGCTGATTTCCTACAAATTTGTGATTCCTTGACTGTATGTTCCCAAAAAGAGCATCTCATCCATGAGTATATGCTACTCTTTTTTCAGATGCTTGTCTGATGTTTAACAACTGCAAACTGACTCTCCTTTTAAGAAGAGAGGGTGACAGTGTGTCTCCAACTTCTTCATTGACTCCCCATTGACTGCTTTCACAAAATCAGGGAAATGTATTTCCTTCTGAAATTTTCACTGCCCCATCAAATTTGATTGAAACTGAACCAAAGTTGTTTGCGGGAGAGAGGAAACAGGTAGCTGGACACAGATCATAATCTCATAAATCTCTACCTTAAGGGCAAATCATGTGAGATTTCCAGTTCTGATTTTGTGGGAGGATACTGTTTCCAAATACCTAGCACTGTCTCAGCACTTCTGCAGGTTGTAACAGCATTGCTGTTCACTGGGGAAAATAGAAATCTCTCCTAACATAATTTCAGAGAGAGAGAGAACGAACTGAGCTCCCTGTGAGAGTGCCTAAAAAATGGGACTTTCAAAACTGAAAGTTCAATTGCAATTTGCTTATGAAAGAAACAGAATTGCCTTAAAGGAGACTGGAAAAGGCAATATATTCAAATAGAGCAATGACACTCCTTTGTCTTCATCTCCTGTATCAGAAGATTGCATTATTTAGCTGATCCACAGTCCATGAAAGCCAGTAAAGTCTATAAGAAACTAATGCATTTATTTTTATAATACTTCTGAAGCTATTACACAGCAGTGTTCCTCTAACCATGACTGCATTCAGAAGCCAAAATACTTGTTCTTCATAGTACGTTAGTGACATCAGTAAAAGCTTGCAGTGACCACTTTGCTTGAGGCCTATTAGAGTAGTAATGACTTCGAAAATTCTAAAACTTCAGCTCTGATTTTCAACTACTATTGACCTGATTTTTTCCCCTCTGCCCTATGCGCCAAAATATTGCAGCTGGAGCACTCCCAGTGGCTCCTAATGAGGGCAGGAATGAGCCATTACACTCTAGGGTACAAATATCACCAATAGCCTGTGTCCAGTCATGGTATTTTTCATCTTGACACAGATGGGGCTATCAGAGAGCTTCTAAAACTCATCCCTTCAGGTTGGCTCTTCCCACTTAACACCCTGGCAAGCAGGATCACACATACAGGCTCAAAAGACAACACCAAGTAAGGGTACCAGGTGAGATAGCTACTCTGGCAATAATTTAAGCACAAGAATTAAGTTGTAACTTCAAGTGGCCTTGATTTCATGAGCTTGTTCTGGGCATGTATTTCATGAGCTTGTTCTGGGCATGTATTTCACAGAGCTTCACTGCTTTGGGGTTTTTGTGTTGTTTTGTTTGTTCATTGGCTGTTTTGTTGTTGGGCGTTTTTTTACCTACATAATCATACTAATATTTAGAAACCTGCTTTTGTAGTGATGCTTTGTAACAACATGTTATGTTTTATTGACTATGCTTTTACTTTAAGCATATTTCTTTGTTTCCCTCCTGTGCTATACAGAACAGTCGTAATTTTGAAATGTTTTCAATCTTCTGCCTTAAGTTAGACTTTGAAGGATGGTAACTTCATGATGCAACTGAAGGTGCTTTTGCTTTGAAAATTATTAGAATTCTTAATAGCTGAAGAACTCCCTCTGCATACATTCCATAATATTCTCCCTGAAATAGATAGTATTTTCTTAAAACTCTGATGATCTATGGCTACAGCAAGTTTCACCCCTCTCACAGCTCAGTCATATTTATCACTGCAGATGAAATGCTAGTGTATTCATCCAGGGAAAACAGAATTCAGTTTATGTGTGAAGACAAGTATTCTCCATTTGCCAGGTCAGACTTGTTTCATTACAAAGAGTAATTTAGAAATGTCCTTTTGAGTTCTGCATAACACTGTTTTAGCAAAGTTGGGTGCTTTTCTAGCCCTGCACATCACAGTTAAGCAGCTGTAATACATATAAAACTGAACAGAACATAAAATTGTTTGTCCAAATACTTTATCTATTGAACTTGCTAATTAAAGAATGGACTTCTCAACACTTAAGCAGTCCTAATTTGGAAAAGCAGAACTATCCTGTCTGCAGCAGATTACTGCTTAAGAGAAATCCTGCTACTGAAGGTTGCTGGCACAGAAACAGGAGGATCTCCACCTAGTTCAGTAGGTAGCATCCGGAGCTTCAGATCCTGTCCAGCAGCAAGCACTGAAGGCTGCAATTAATATTCACAGAAAAATGTGACAATTTACCTGAGCAGAAATGTTGCTCAATACCCTTACTCAGGCACCTTTACCTACTGTTTTTTCTTGGTCCTCACACACTGCTCCTCTTCAGCTGGGGCAATACGAACCAGGCAGCATGATATACCATTTTACTCTTTTTAACTAAAGGACACCAAACCAGTGGGCCTGGGTCATTTTAAAATTCACTGCATTTTAAAGACCCACAATTCTTTGTCTGAAGCCTGCACAACTTGTTGCTTTGTTGTACTTGGAGTTAAACTCATAGAGCAGTGCAAGAAAGAAGGAGAGTTGCCCTGATAGAGAAGGCAGCAGAGCACTGGGGCTTCTGAGCACTTTGAAACAAGGCAATTTGGAAGAGGGGTCCCAGTAATTACCAAAAGAACTCCACACCATCGCCCTGTGCAATCCCTGTCCTAACCTGTCTGTGCCATACACAGATGTGTTCCCTCCAGTTATCCCTCAGCTACAAAACCTGCCCTTTTCCTTTGTGCCAAACTCACTCCTGCCCTGATACCTCCCAACAATGCCATGTCCCTCCCCATGCCCAGAGATGGCCCCACAGTTCATGGATACTCACCACCATTGTCCCTCCCCATCCCTTTTACATAACCCTTCACTACTACCAACTTTGCCCCACCTTGGCATAGCAGAAGGAGATGAGCAGCAGCGGGAGCAGATATCCAAAGACAAACGTGCAAACTACATAGACCTTCTTGTGGCGTGGGTTGGGCCAGTGCTCCCAGCAAAAGGTCTGGTTGCTGACCTCACGGTGGAAGAGGCGCTGGTGGTGAGCCACAGGTGAGGCCATGGCAAAGGAGAGTGCCCAGATGAGCCCGACACCCAGCAGTGCGTTGCGGGAAATGCGCAAGGCTGAGGAGCGCCGGGAGTGCACAATGGCCACATAGCGGTCCACAGACATGGCCGAGAGCGTGAAGATGCTCACCAGCATGGAGACGGTGAAGAAGTAGTGGATGAACTTGCAGATAAAGGCACCCAGAACCCAGGTGGGGAGCACATAGACTGTAGACTGGAAGGGGATGCAGAAGAGCAGGTACGCCAGGTCGGCGATGCTCAGGTTGAGGATGAAGATGTTGGTGGTGCTGCGGCGCTTGCCTGGCTTGCTCCTGGCCAGCACCGTGATCACCAGCGAGTTGCCCAGCACTCCCAAGGTGAAGATCAAGCCGAACACGATCAAAGTGATGAAGTTCTCGATGCCGATGCCGAAAAGGGGCTTCCCTTCCACCTCCGGGAGCCCGGAGAGATTGAACTCCCCTCGAGGCGGCTCTGCAACAGCGCGGGACCAGTTGAGAACCGCCGCCGCTGGCTCCCCTGCCTCCATCCTCCCTTCTGCACGCCGGCCAAACTTTCCGAGGACGGAAAGCGGACCCGCCGCTTCCCGGCACCGCGGACCGCGGCGATCCAGGGCGGCCGCCCTCCCGGCCAGTGCCAGGGGCGGCGGCGAGGAAGGGAAGGGCGGAGGCTGCTGCCGCGCAGGGTGCCCCGCCGCTGGCAGGAGTGCAGACTGCACCGGCGAGCGCCGAGGCAGCGCGGCCGCCGCGGCCGCCCCCGGGCAG
>VYZU01046255.1:0-32755 GCA_013401355.1 Ceyx cyanopectus
TTTCAACGCTCTTCACCATGCTGTGCAAGCCGCTAATGATGGTTGGAGAGAGCTGCAAGGAAACCAGGCAAAGCAGGTCAGCAGAAATTAAATAACCTAGTGCTAGAAAAGCAGAAACCCCAAGTGTTAACATCCACCCCTCGGGAAGGTGCAGCAATTAGTTCCTGTCTTTAAAGACAAGCACCTTCAAAGCTGCACCACTCTGGGAACAAACATGGGGAAGTCTAAACACAGTAACCTTCTCTGCAGTTCCACAAAGCCCTGCAAGCTGCTCTGCCAACCCTTGGATGCAATTCCTGAGGGGAAACACCTGCTGTTTTGCTGAATGCATCCAATGCCTACCCACAAGGAGCTCTGCTCTTTAGCACAGCACCAGAAAACTCATGGCACGTGTGTATAAAACAAACTTACTGTCTGTTCCCTAAGTTTCTCATACAGTAACTCCAGGCGTTTATTTGCATCATCTAGTTTCCTCTTGGTTTGCTGCAAGAGAAATTAATACATTAAAACACAGTGATCTTAAGAACACCACACTGACCTCACACTATTGCAAAGAGGTCCATGAAAGTCAACCTTTTCCTAACACATCATTTCAATCCTTTACTCTGTACTTTTTCTTCCCTGGTTTCACTAGGAAAGACCATGTGACATGATTGTAGTTCTCCATTTGTAACAATTCAAGTTGGAATCACTTATGTATACACAACACATTTGTTAATGGTAAATCCTAATTAGATTTTTCATTCTGTAGTTAATATAGCCAGGATCTTGTATCTTAAGTTTTTGCTGTCAATAAAGTGAAGAGCCTCTGCCCTTACAGAGCCTTTGTGCGTCCATGATTTTAGATCAAGTAAAGCACCCACTGATGCGTCCGGACTAATTTTTCCACAAAAGGCTCTTAGAATAATCTCAGTATATTCCACCTGGAGTGGCACAGCAGCTGCTGGAGACATAGATTTTTATCCACTATTTTTTATAGCTGCAGAAATGGAAGGCTTTAATCCAGAATAACAACACAGTAATAAAGCATTGAGGTGACCAATTACAGAGGCACCAAAAAAAAAAAAAAGTGGTCATCAACACAAGTAGAAATGGCATCAGTGCACAAGAGCAATAGAACTTTAAATCATCATCCCAGCTACGTTGAGGATAATGCCCTTTCCCCTAACATATGGAAATGTTTCCCTAGTTTAAATAATTCATAGAATGGCTTGAATTGGAAGTGACCTTAAAGATTAACCAGTTCCAACACCCCTGCCATGGGCAGGGACACCTCCCACTAAAGCAGGTTGCTCAGAGCCTCATCCAGCTTGGTCTTAAACACTTCCAGGGATGAGGCATCCACAGCTTCTCTGTTCCAGTGTCTCACACCCTCCCAGTAAAGAACTTCTTCCTAAAAGTCCAATCTAAATCTACCCTGATCTAGCTTAAAACCATTATCCCTCATCCTATCACCAACAAGCCCTTACAAAAATTCCCTCCCCAGCTTTCCTGTAGGGCCCCTTCAGGCACTGGAAGGCCACTCTAAGGTCTCCCCAGAGCCTTCTCTTCTCCAGGCTGAACAATCCCAACTCCCTCAGCCTGGCCTTGGAGGAGAGGTGCTCCAGCCCCCTGACCATTTCTGACCCCTGGACCTCCACAAAAGGTTCATGACCTTCTTGCGCTGAGGGCTCCAGAGCTGGACACAATAGTCCAGGTGAATTTCACCAGAGTAGAGGGGCATAATCACCTCTCTTGACCTGCTGGCCATGTCGTTTTTGATGCAGCCCAGGACACAGTTGGGGATTTCTGGGTTGCCAGGGCACATTGCTAGCTCATGTTCAGTGCCTCAATCAGCATCCTCAAGTTCTTCTTTGCAGGGCTGCTCTCAATCCATGTCACCCAGCCAGTATTCACTCTTGGGGTTGCCTCAACCCAGTTGCAGGACCTTGTAGAATTTCATGAGGTTTGCACAGGCCCACCTCTCCAACCAGTTCAGGTCCCTTTCTTCCAGTGTGTTAATCACACCACTCAGTTTGGTGTCATCAGCAGACTTACTGAGGGTCCCTTGATCCCACTGTCCATGTCACTGAGAAAGATGTTAGTGCACTGGTCCCAGTACCAATCCCTGAAGGGCTCCACTCATAACAGGTCTCCATTTGGACATTGAGCCATTGTGTGTTTCTTCTGACAATAACTGATGAACACAGTCAGGGCAGCATCTCTCAGCACTGCTTGCCAGAAACACTTCATTAAGAGAAGCCAAGAGATTTAACAAGAGGCAAGCAAAATGTGCTAGCAGAGCAGAAAAGTAATCCCTGGGTGCAGATGTCAACTAAATGTTTTTGCTTCCTTTGTGTCTCTGTGAAGAGGGGTACTCCAAGGAAGATTAGAGGGTCTATGCAATATATACAACTATTATTGAACTTTAAAGACTAACCTTTAAAGAAAGGAGTTTGAACAATTGAACCCAGTAGCCCTTTTGAGATCTCTCCAAAGGAAGGTCTATGGACTCAAAAAGCTTCTGTAAAGGAGTCTACAGGCAAGTCAACCCTAAAACTGCTGGGTTGAGACCCATGGAAAGATATCCATGGAAACATCAAATCTGAACTACAATGCCAGCTGAAATTGTACAGAAGACAAGAATTGACACCAAATGCCCATAGTACTCTCACAGCCACTGCTAGAGCCCTCAGACAGCTCACCTCCCAAGGCACTGTGACAGAAGTGTGAGTCAGTGCTGCTGAACAAGCACACATAGTGCCCAAAGCCCTCTGCACACCACCAGCCTGTCATTGCATCACACACCTTTCAGCACACAGCAGGCATAAGCTGAACAGTCAGCATCTGGAATTGACTGACCACTGGAAACACAGGAGAAGCTTTGAGACAGACAGTGAGCTTACAAAGTGCCGACTGTCACAGGGAATGTTGTTCCTACCCAGCTTCAGTGCAATGAATCACAGTCATTCAGGTTGGAAAAGACCCTTGGGATCATCAAGTCCAACCAATAGCCCTACTCTACAAAGTTCATCCCTAAACCATATCCCCCAACACCACATCAAAACAACCAAGTTATCATCCCACCTCCAGGGATGATAACTTAATCCCCTCCCTGGGCAGCCTGGTCCAGATTCTGGCTACTTTTTTACTGAAAAATTGTTCCCTCATGTCCAGTCTAAACCTCCCCTGGTGCAGCTTGACTCCATCCCCTCTTGTTCTATTGCTAATTACCTGTAAGAAAAGACCAGCAACAACCTCTCCACTAAGTCCTTTCAGGAAGTTGTACAGAGTGAGCAGGTCTCCCCTCAGCCTCCTCTTCCTCAAGCTAAGCAGCCCCAGCTCCTTCCATCCCTCCTCATCAGATTTATTCTCCAGGCCCTTCACCAGCTGCATTGCCTCCTCGGCACTTGCTGCAGTATCTTGTTATCTCTCATGTTGAGGTACCCAAAACTGGACACAATACTCAAGGTGTGGCTTCATCAGTGCCAAGTACAGGGGGACAATCACCTCCCTACCTCTGCTGGCCACACTATTGCTGATCCAGGCCAGGATGCAATTGGCTTCCTTGACCACCTGGGCAAACCGCTGGCTCATGTTCAGCCAAGGGTCCACCAGCACCCCCAGATCCTTTTCTGCCAGGCACTTTACAGCCACTCCTCCCCCAGCCTGTATCTTTGCATGGGGTTGTTGTGGGCCAAGCGCAGGACCCAACACTTGGCCTTGTTGAAGCTCAGACCCCTCGTCCTGTCATCTTTAAGGTGAAGAGGTTGACCCCCACCTCCCTATAACTTCCCTTCAGGTAGTTGTAGAGAGCAATAAAGGTCCCCCCTGAGCCTCCTCTTCACCAGACTAAACAATCCCAGCTCCCTCAGCCTATCCTCATAGGAGAAACTCTCCAGTCCCTTCACCAGCTTCGTTGCCCTTCTCTGAACCCGTTCCAGTACCTCAACATCCTTCCTGTAATGAGGGGACCAAAACTGGACACAGTACTCAAGGTGAGGCCTCACCAGTGCAGAGTACAGGGGTACAATCTCCTCCCTGCTCCTGCTGGCCACACTGTTCTTGGTACATGCCAGGATGCTGTTGGCCTTCTTGGCTGCTTGGGCACACTGCTGGCTCATATCCAGTCAGCTGTCTACCAGCATCCCCAAGTCCTTCTCCGAAGTGCCGCTTTCCAGCCACTTCTCCCCAAATCTGTAACACTGCAGGGGGTTGTTATGACCCTGCACTTGGTCTTGTTGAACCTCATGCAGTTGGTTTCAGCCCATCGCTCCAGCCTGGCCAGATCCCTCTGCAGAGCATCCCGACCCTCAGACAGATCAACACAGCCACCCAATTTAGTGTCATCTGCAAACTTGCTAAGCATGCACTCCATCCCCTCATCAAGGTCATTGATAAAGACCATTGAATCTGATCTACCCAGGTCTCTCTGCAGAGCCATGTCAAAGGTCATTCATCACCTTCTACTTCTTTGCTACCCCTTATTTCCTTCCGATATGAGTTTATCATCAGAGATGACATCAACATCTGAGGCACAGACTCATGCACTTGAGCCATGGCTCAGACCTGGCACAATCCCAGCTGCTCCCTACCCTGAATTAGAAGTAGTTAAGCAAACATGCAAGGACACACCTCCGCGGAGGTCACCTGTCAGAAGCAAGGACAGCCCTTTCTGAAGGTCTCAGAATGGATTATTTATTTCTAAACCATCCGCATCAAAACCTCAACTGTAAATAACTGCAACCCTCCCTCCTTGCAAAGAGGGGAGTAGAGGGGGCTGCAATAGGTTAATTCCCTGCCCACAACCAGCACCATCATGCTGGCTGAGGCCACAAGAACCAGAGTCAAAGCATTTGGGCAGCCAGGGTCTGTTCTGAACCCAGGCCATTGCATCCTATGATCTTACGGCCTTTTTCCCCCACACTTCTTGTGTCTGGTCAAAGCAGCCTTCAGAAGGAAAATCCTGTCTCAGGTAAGGTTGGAATGGCTATGTGGGGAGTACCCCAGACACAAGAGGTACTCTGGGCACACCAGAGACCTACCGGGTCAGAGGCAGACAGCAGGCACCTCTGGATAAGAGCTTCAAATGTAGTCTTCAGAATAAGGTGCTCCTCAGGGATGGGCTTCTTAGTGATCTTCTCTGTTGGCAGTGCCTGCATGTGCTGAGAAAAAAAGACAATAGGTGACGATCTTCCAGGTCACCGTGACCATGTTTCCAACTAAACCAAGCGCATTACTGGCTGGCTTGGCACAATTCCTATTTCTTCCCTATGGGTGTGTGGAGGTGACATTATCAACAACTGCAGAACGAAGCAGCTTGTTGGTCTACACTAACCAGATTATTACATCTAGAAGTGTAGAGGGAGCATCTAGATGGAGATTACAGCAACAAAAAGCCAGCAAGGTACAAAGCTGTCACCTAAAAACTCTGCAGTGTGCTTTGGAGGAACAAGAAATGCCTGGTCAGCAGGATCCCAGCTATGGAGCTCTGCTGGGGTACAAATCAGAGCTGTGCAAGGCTGGGGGCTCCATTACCTGGATGGCATTGCCGATGGGTGCCCCAGGGGCCCCCTCAACACTGGGTTTGGTAGTGGTGGGTGGCAGGATGCATGGCCCCAGAGGTTGGGTGGCAGGGGGATAGCCACCCTGCAACATTGGCTGCCCAGCAGCGACGGGCAGTGGTTGGAAGCTGGGTGTGCCCGTAGGTGGTGCTGGAGCTGAAGGCTGCTGCAGCTGGGACTGCGGATCCGCCAGTGGATTCATGATGGGAGACGTGATAGGAACTGGGGGTTGGAAGTTATCAGGGACCTGAAGGGGAAAAAAAAAAAAAAAAAGAAAAACAGAATATAACACCCAGCTTTTAGAGACTTCCCAACTCAGGGCAATCGAGAGTTCTGCCAAGCAGAGCACTGAGCCCCCAGAATTTGAATACCCAAATAAGAGGCAGGTAATGCAGGATCTCACCCTGGCTAAAAAAAACACAAAACAAAACCCTCTGGCTGCAGCTCACAGTAAGGGCTCTAGGGCAGTAATATCCTCCAGTCCTGGGTGCTCTGCCTATCCTCCTGCCTGCAGAGGACACGAGTAGTCTGTCCAGCCTGCTCCTAGCAACAAGTGCTGAGGAAGTATGGCCACCTCAAATCCCAAGAGCTGAGGGAGTACAGCAACCTCAAACCTCTGCTAAGGGTACAAAGCAGCAGCCCTAATGAAAACTAACCCACACCTACATCTGTTCTCACCAGTAGGTAATTATATTTAGATTTCCGTATCTCCCTCTCACCCATGCAGGACATGGGTCAGAGCTAGCAATAAATGCAATAAAGCTTCTGAAAGCCTTTCAAGCTTTTGGCAAATAGGTCTGTGCTGAGACAGGGGATGATTGTGTAATGAGCTCATCATCTAAGCATCTGCCAGTCTTTACTCAGGGGTGTTTCAGAAACATTTGGCAGAGGGAAGAAACAGAAAAATTAGCTACTGGTCCCTGCTACACATCCTACAGGAGTCCAAAAGACAAAGGTCCTGTGGGAAGGCACCCATTTCTCTGGGTGTGCAAGGAAAAAAAAAAAAAAAAAGGAAAGATTACATAATGCTGAATGCCACCCTGAATTAATGATGTTGCAATTAAGCTAGTGGTTTGAGACAGCAAGAAAAATACTCCCAATCCAGCAACCAAAAGCACCTATAAAAGCAATGGATCTCAGCAATAGTTTTTGAGCGGTGACTGAGTTCTTAGGTGGAAAACAGTTGCAAATTGTGCTGCATCTTGAAATGCCAGATGGCTCTTCTATTTTACAACAGTCCATAATATCCTAAACCAACCCCACCCCCTCACACAGTAGGCATAGGGAAAGCAAACATACAAATACTTCTGACAGAGATTTGTTAAATAACTCCCAGGGAACGAAAAGCAACTCTGCATTTCTAAGGGGAACCAACCCTCGAGCCATGGCTATCATTTCCTGGAAAACTCATCAACTTTACTGCAGATGAAAACAGTGTTGTGGTATTTTCTTCCCTCAAACCAGGACTGATACTGTTATTAACAAGCACAACTTCAGCAGAAAAGTTACCATCTCTTCAGAGGCTTAAATATTTTGAGTTCATGCATATTGGAGAGGCATAAAGGCCTTTTCTGCTCACAAAGCACAGCTTTTGCTTGCAGCTAACCCTGTTGCTTTTTTTTTTTTCCTTCTGCTAACAAGTTTCCCAGGAGCAGCTTAAGTTACTGCTTTTCAAGTGGTCAGCACTCAATCGTGTCAAGGGAGAATCTCTTCAAAGTACCTTCTTCTTTGCAGCTCTGTTCAGGGCAGGAGGGTCATTCCATCCATTCTGAGGCCCTGGGAAATAAAGCAAGCAGAGACTGTAAGTAGCTCAGAATAGTGCAGTGATGCTTTCCTGAGCTCAGCTGNCAAAGGTGTAATGCTTCAGCTACTGAGAAGAGTTTCTCCCTTCTGTATCACATGAAATAAGAACTGGTTTTGAACTTTTTTTCACCCCATGATCAGGTGTAACATCATTATAAACATTAACTGGCAGCACAGATATCAAAATCCATGGATAGTACCCCCATTAAGCTGCATCCCTTCCTCAAGAGCTGCTGCTGGGACTGAACTGTCACAAACAACTGCCTACACATGGCAACTAAGAACATGTGTAACTGTGTTTGTGACAGCTAAAACAGGTTCCTCAGCAACTCAACATAGAAACAAGAGGTATAAAGAGGCAGCAAGAGCCTTAATTTCAGGCCAGATTCAGCCAGCCACCCCAGAGCCACAAACAGAGCCCCAAACCTTGCCAGATACAGCATGTTTGAGGGGTGCGCTTTGTATTCCAAAAGCAGAGCAGAGCTGCCGGAGCAAGGTGGCAAAAAAAATATTTTTAAATTCTACTTTTCTGCAAAGGCAATTTATTTGCATCTGTGAGCAGCACAGAGAATGTCTAACCAGACTCCCTCTGAGCCTGGGGTGCTGGTCTGTAGCAAAATTTCTGCTCTTAGAAAGCACACTCTGTGAAGCTACAGGATTTGCAACCCAGAGCTCATAAGCACATCAGGAACAGCTCCCCATCACATTAATTGGGACCACAGCAGTTTAGTCCAGCACAACCACAGCCTCGCTGAGCAATCGGGATTGATTGGGCAAAGCCTCCCCTGAAAGCCAACAAACCCACATTCTCCCTCATTGGACTTTTTCAACCACAGTGTTTTGCACTTAGCAGGTGATGAATTCACCTTGGAAAGCAGTGCTCAACATCACTGCAGAATTTGCTCTGCTCATCCAATTTCCTGTGCTTCTGAGTTTTTGTTAAACTTCCACATCAAAAGATGTTAAAGGGGTAAAGGAAAAACAATATGAACTCTCTTTCATGGCTCTCTCTTTAACCAAAGGCAGTGGTATCTCTCAAAAGCCATGTACCCCTGTGACTCTTCTGTTCCTCCCTATCCAGAAAATTCCAGAGTATTTCTCATGTAGAAAGTCCAGGTTCTGCAGTGCTGACAGTAGTGACACATGAACAAAACCTCCCAGACTGTTGTTGTTAATTTCCTGGGATAATTTGCTTTAAAAAAACCAAGCCCATTTGTTTTCTGTGGTTAAAAACTCCAGAGATATTGTTATTGGTTTCAATTTAGGAATTAAAAATGTATTTGATTAAAGTAGAATTAGCAAACAATATCACACTTCAATCTTCTCTGCAGAACTAATGTCATGTTGATTAATTTTATGTAGTGGCTGCAATTATTTTTCAGGTTAGGTGGTACGTAGTTCACCTGCAATGGGAGAAGCCTGGTCTGAAGTTGATAGGTTTTCTGCAAATAAAAATGCAAAGACTAAAAATAATGTTTTTCTTGAAAATAAAGAAATCGGTCTTTGATTAGGAGAAAATTACAATGCTAGTTTAGAGACAAGTAATTTGTCCAAAACACCCTGTAGAATTGCTCTTGCCTGCCATCCCTGCCTATTAATTTGTGTTTCCAGTTGTTCCTGACAGATGTTGCAGTCCTGGCCCACTTTCTCTCTTCCACTGTCCTCATTTTCTACTCCTACTGGCCAGTGCAGCCAACAGCGCATTATTCTTAGCAACCATCATCTCACCACTGCTTTACCATTCCAGAAAGCTTTTCAGGAGGTGCTTAAAAGGACTTGACTTCAAGGTGGACATCAAGTTTTTTTTTTTCCAAGGCACAATCTCAACTGTATCTACCTCAGAAAAACATTCACATGGGTGCAAAGCTGCTGTGTGTCACTCAGACGGAGCAACAAATCCAAATGGCAAAACAGACAAAAGTGCTTTTGCCATTTCAAAAGAGAAACATCAGGAATGAGACTTCGTGTCCCTGGCGTTGGCCTGATGCACTTACAGTTCTGGCGCAAAACCTTCCCCTAGCTCAGAATTGCTCTAACATTACTTTAAAAGATTAAAGATACTGAAAATTAAAACTCCTTTGAAAGCAAGTTCAAAGAACTACAGCAAAACAGTGAGATAGGTTGAAAATGACATGCAGTGTGGGCTTTTCTTGCTAACTGGAGCTCCAAGACCAGCTTAACATTCCTATATTATGCACATTTACAAAAAAACCAGAAGATATTTATAGAGCTGCTAAGTGCATCTTTCAATCTGGGCCAGCTGAAGGGTCAGGTGCTTTTCAAGACTTCACATTTCAGATCTTTTCTTTCTTCCTTACCCCTGCACTCAAAATTATTCACATTTACAAAGGGAAACATGATGTTAAAAGAGTATATTTATGTTAGACATTAGGAAAAAGTTCTTTAATATGAGGGTGATAGATCACTGGAATGGGTTGCCCAGAGAGGTCCCCATCCTTGGAGACATTCAAGGCCAGGCTTGATAAGGCTCTGAGCAGCTTGACCTGGTTAGAGATGGCCCTGCTCATCCAAAGGGACCTTTGGAGGTCCCTTCCAACCCAATACATTCTATGATTCTATGTTCCCAGATTAGATCATCACCACACCACCTCAAAACCAAGGTTAGCTTTACTACGTGCTCTTCACTGGCACATTCAGAGTCACAGATAAAGTCTACTTCTGGCTCCAGATTTTTGCAGTGAAATCTCCCACCAAGGTGTCCTTAACTAAGCAACGGACCTCCTCTGAAAGATACAGTGGTGGTTAAACATATGAAGCATACACTTCAGAAATGCAGAATCAGTGATGTTTTCCCTCCCCTTTTTTTCCCCCCTTGCTGTTTATATGTTTTTTTGAAAGGCAAAATCTAAAAACCAGGAGAGGACAAAGCATGCCCTTCAGATACCTCTTCTATTCCACAGCTCTCCAGCTGCAGGCAGCAGTTGCATGCCAGCAGCCCACACAGGAGCCACCTGGCCTCAGCACCTCACCATGTCCTGAAGTCCAGCCCTGCATTGCAGCCCAAGGTTGGTATCAGCAAGGAAGCACAGACACCCAAGTTTGAGTTCCAGAAGGTCTGACACTTTCTGCTATCTGCCTTCTCACCGCAGCTGCTGGGAGAGGCACCAGCAGCACTGATAGTCCTCAAAAATTCTTGTACAAAGGTTGGTATGGACAGTTTTGAAAGGGAATCTGTTAAGGCAGCATGGCTAATGACTGCTTCAATATTACAAGGACGTAGGCAAGATATGGTTGACAACTGTTTATGTGGGCTACACAAGCAATCTAGTATTGTAATGAATGTCCCTAATTTCTGCTGTCCAGAGTACAGAACTTCACCTGCTCTGCACCATAGGGCTATGCCACTTCACTGCTGATGCAAGAAACCTGGCAAGAGATATACCCAAAGCACCTGCCAGTGACGCAAATAGGGCAGTAAAATGGATAAGAGCAATTTTCTTGCTCTGTACATTTATAGGTGCAGAAGCTATGCTGTCTGCATTACTATGTGCTGTCTAGGCTTAGGAGCCTATCCCTCTTCCTCTGGCCAATTTTAATAATTCCTCTGACTTAGAGATACAAGTTGGACATGGCCCACAACGTGGGGTCACGAGAAGTCATGGTACAGCACCTCTAAGAAGAGGGGAAGGAAAAAGGCCTCCTCCTCCCTTGCAGCTGCCCAGTACCAGTCCCCTCTATTTTTTGACAAAGCCTTTCTCCACAAAACACAAGTGTGTGAAGGTAATACCACGAGATGTGTGGGCTCCCAAGCCTCATGGATGCCACGAGCATCTGCTCATAGGACTGCTTCTGCCAAGACAAAATACACCAAGTCTTTTCTGCACTGCATCACCCTTAACAAGACTTCTAAAGTGAAAAGGAGTCACAGTGGGATCCCTTAAGGCCTTTCAGCAGTGTAAGCATCACTGGAACTTCTCCCAAATTCCACCTAATATTCCCTGTGCTCTCTACTTCCCAGATCTGGTCTTTGACTCTCCAGCTGGGCCACCTGGACAGGAGGTCTGTTTATGGCCAGGTTTAGAAAAATCACCTATCATAGTTCCTGCACAGTCTGATGTGCAAAGCTGTTTTTTCACAGGCTGCTTAAGTGAAGAGATAGGTTTGTTATAGCAAGTGAGGTCACCGTTCCACAGCAACCAGTTCCATCCAGGTAGTCACAAGAAGGCATTGAGCCCCAGCTCAGTGCATGCTCTCAGCAAACATGCTTTTATGTATCAGCCACACCCCCATGCTTTTCAAGAACATTCAGGAAAAGAGACATGGAAAAAGCATTTCTAAATCACTCTGCTTCTCTTTGAAGACATTCACAGATATAGTAAATCTCATCCCACTAAGTGGTTAGGGAAAAAAAAAAAAGGGAGGAAATGAGCTAATGCCACAGGAAATGCTGTTTGTATTAAATATGATGCCGATCCTGGGCTTGAAATGATACTCACAAACCAGGGATACTGGAAAAAAAAATACATTTGCAACATTTTTCTGCAGCAATCAGGAAAACTTGCTCATTTTTGTATTTTGTTCTCTGGCCACACAGCAGGTTTTGATGTCAAGGTTAAAACTGTGCCACCATCCATCCACAGGAAAGCCTCATAAGGCAATGCTGTAGCACCCCATCTTGGACAGAACAAGTTCTGTCTGGGCAAGGTCCAACTTGCAAGAGGAAGACAACTGCTCAGCAAGAGCTCACAACAGCAACAGAGCCTTAGTGCCGGATGGACACTGAAAAGAATGTGGTTTAGAAATGCTTTGAGTTAACCTCTGAGCAAAAGCAAACTTTGTATGGACCATTCACAAGGAGAAGGTGCATGTTTAACTTAGTAGTAAAGCAAACGCCCCCTCCTCCCTGCCTGCCCCCTCCCCTGTCCAAGCGCAGACCTGTTCTCTGGGATGCAGGAGGGTCACTGGTTGCAGGCAGAGTACCTGTTGGTCCAGTTGGTAATGCATAAGCCACAGAAGTTGCTGGAGGTCCTGGCCTGCCATGCTGAAAGGATGCACCAGAAGGAGGAAGAGGGAAGGAAGAGATGGGATTCAAGCTTGCTGGGGAGGGTTGAGGCTGCCTAGCATAGAGTGGGGAGGGCACAGAGTGGGCAGGGACAGAGGTCAAGTGGGGGGTGGTGCTGGGGGCAGGGTTCAGGTAAGAGGCTGAAGCAGGGTCAGCGACAGGGTGCTGAGGATGATAGAGTGCTGGTCCCCCTGTTCCACAGGAGTACTGCTGTGTGGCCTGATACGCTACAAACAGGGAGAAAAGACATTCAGTCAGTGAGTTGATCACAGAGGAGGCAGGGTTCATCTGCTTCTGCTGCCTTCTCCACCTGACTCTCAATTCCTGCCCCTTCATCCCCAAAGCACCTACCTGCCCTGCCAAACCTTGGCTCTCAGCTCTGCCTGCCACTGGGAGGGGGAAGCCAGAGGAATGTCTCTCTTGGCTTTCAGGACTCCTTTTCTCACCCAGATTCTCCTGCCCAGAGAGAGAACTCAGGGTTGGGCAGAGGTAGATGGACACTGCTGCTCTGGTTGGTTTTCTGGATCACTGTAATCCTTGGGGTGCCTCTGAGGGAAGGAAAACCCCTCCCCCAGGTTTGTACAAACAAAGCCTAGGCCACAGAAGTGACCAACAGTCTTTGGAATGAATGCAAGCTCACAGCCTGTCACCATGGGCCCTGCAGCTTAATTTCACTGCCTCTTTTCTGCCTGTCTACACATCTGTTTTTTTTCCTGCCTGGTTCCTGTACTTTCAAACCCCCTGCCTTTAGTGTGGCAGTGCTTTGCCCACTTACTCACCTCTACTACTGCCCTTGTCTCCTCATCTCCTTTCCCATCTTCATGGAGCCCCAAAGATAACTGGATGCCCAAGCTGCACAGAGATGAGTTGGGTGCCTCTGTCAGGCCTGTGCTGCTTCTCCAGGACTCACAATGGAAGGATTTCTGACCCCAGCACACCCTTAGGAAGGGCCAGATGAGGAGCTCAGCTAAGAGCTGTGAGCGGACATTCTCATCAGGAGACAGTGACTGACAGAGGAAGCCTGATATCTGGACCCCACCAGAAATTATAATCCTCAAATATCTTAGGAGCATTTCCCACCACCCTCAAAATGCGGGACTGCCTTGCTCCAAACCCTTCTAACCCCAAGGAAGGGGGTTGGCTCTCCCCAGGTAAATGTGGCCTCATCACCTGTGAGGGAGGGAGCAGGGGGCTGCTGCTACTTACTCTGTGGATAAGTTGGCCGGGCCCCAGTTTGGAAGTACATGCTGTAACTGGGAGATGTACCTTGCTGAGGTGACATGCTGGGGTTGATAAACCCTGGAGGAGGAGGAGGAGGGTTGTCTCCCTGTAAAAATAACAATTAAAAAAAAAAAGGCAGGAAAAAGGGTAGGGAGAACCAGGATTTAGACAGCAATGGTAATGCAGTGCTGAAGCAGTTCTGTTAATAACACGAGCAGTTCACATTTCAAAGCCTGAAACCATATTTCCTGGAATATGCTTTTTCCTGGATATTCCTCCCCACCCCAAGCCAGTGTCTTCAGGCACCCAGTGTGACACTGAAGGCACAGCCTGTATGTGCAGTGACTTCAGCAGCAGAGCAGCACAAACCTTGCCAGTGCAAGGAAATGGTCCTTGCCAGTGCTACCTGTTTAGGCAGACCAAAACACCCTATCATCATCAGCTTTCAACTAAACAACTTAAAGGTTAAGTCTGAATCCTCTGTTTTCCATGGGAAAGAGGTGAAGAGAAGAGTAATGTCACACTTCAAATATTCCAGTGTGGGACAAAGGCTGGGGTCAGTGCTCAGGTAACACTGAGCTCCCAACACAAGGCTTTCCAGAGCCACTCATCTGGGTGTTGGCAAAAAACCCCAAACCAACCAACTCCAAAACAAACAAACAGAAAATCCCAAAGAGTAACATGAGATGCAGAGGAGCAAAGCCAGAGTACCCAGGGGAGCTGCTCCTTCCATCTATCCATACCAGACTGTGTCAGCACACAGACTATACCAAGGGGACATATCAGGGTGGAGCAGGGGCTCAGAGAGGAATAATGAAGGTTATACCTGTGTGTCAGAGGGACAGCCTGCAGAAGGATGGCTGGGAAGGGCAGTAGGAGTTTTGTTACTCCAGGTAGTGACAGTAGGGGCAATTCTAACCTGAATCGAACAAAGAAATACCAATCATGGAAAACAAAACAATAAAGTCTAAAGGGTTTCACAAAATGAGATGCACAGAAGCAAAAACACACACACGAAAAAAAAAGATTTGCATGCTGGCACATAACACAGCCATGAAATCTCAGAGGAAGAAGGAAAAGTTTGAGACAGACAGAAGCAACTGTGCACTGGAGATGAAGTGAATGGCAGAGTGAGGATGAAGCCCAGAGATGCAGCTATAACAGGCTATGGAGCAAGTGCAGTGTTACAGGGGTCAGTGAGACAGTTCTGCCTCTTTCTTCACATTTTCCTATTGCAGAAGCTCCTCCTCATCCCCTGGGCTACCCCATGACACCAAACATCACTAACCATCACTGGGAGTCCCAATTGCCACATTAAGTCCAGACTGACACAAAAGCAGTCCCTTTAAATTGAGCTAATGATTAATTTCAAAAGGTTAAAAATCTGATACACAGCTCTTGCACATGCACTAACATCTTAATGAATGCTAACTGCCTCCCAACCATTCTCCCACAGCTCCTTTGTCTGCCTTCTTCACCACTCCAAAGTCCTTCAGTTCCATACAACCATTACTACTGTCCTGACAAGACAGAAACCAAGAACTTCCAATTCCTGGGATATCTAAGCAAGAAGATGTCAAATTGCCCACCACAGCCAGGGTCAGGAGCCCCACACCCCACCTAAGCACAGGCAGGGGGAAACCATCCAGCCCCAAAGTCCTGGCTGGATCAGCTGGCTTCAATCTAATGGTCTAACCCTGCACAACATTGGGCTAATGGTGCAGTCAGCTACACAACCACCACTGCTAGTGTCTGCAGAACTCATCACTGGAGTCACCTAAAAGATTTCTGCATAGATGGCCATGCCTTTTTTTTTTTTCCTCAGATGAAAGAGGGCTCAAAAACCTATGCTGAAAGGAACCAAGTTTTAAGTACATATTCCTAATTTGGACAGCCATTCAAAAAAAGATTTTCTCAAGCTTAAACAAGACCTATGTAAACACTTGCTTAAAAGAAGTCAACACAAGCTTCCTAAGACTCAAATAAGGAAATTTCTTGCCCTTCTGGTTCATCAGTATACTGCTGGACATCTTTCTGACAAAAGCACGTTCCTTCTGAGCATGAGCTCCCTAGAAAGCCAAGAAGATAACTCAGCTGTGTTTATGAGCTGGTGATACACCCAGCCCTTTATTAATGAGCAGGATTTACTTCATTAATAGCTTAAGATGATCCTGAAACAGAAGAAAGAGGAAATGCTGCTTGAAAAGCATTACTAAGGTCACACTATCTAGAGGAAGCTGCCATTTTCCACAGACAAACTGGTGACAGAGCTCTGGAATGGGCTGCCCAGGGAGGTTGTGGAGACTCCTCTCTGGAGACACTTAAGACCCGCCTGGGTGACTTGGTCTAGGTGATCCTGCTCTGGCAGGGGTGTTGATCTTCTAGGTCCCTTCCAGCCCCTAACATCTGTGAATCTGTGAAAATAGTCAGCATTGCTTCTCAAGGAAATTCACAGAAATCATAGAAATGTCTGGGTTGAAAGGGACCTCTAGAGGTCATCTAGTCCAGCCCTCCAGCTGAGAGCTGGGACATCTTCAACTAGAGTAGGTTGCTCAGAGCCTCATGAAGTCCCACCTTAAATGTCTCTAGGGATGGGGCCTCAACCACCTCCCTGGGCAACCTGTTCCAGTGCTCAACCACTCTCGTGGGAAAGAACTTCCTCCTTATTTCTTAGCTAAATCCACTCCTTTCTAATTTAGAACCATTGCCCCTTGTCCTTTCACTACAGGCCTTTGTAAACAGGCTCTCTCCAGTCTCTTTATAAGCTTCCTTCAGGTACTGGAAGGTGGCTATAAGGTCTCCCAGAGCCTTCTCTTCTTCTCCAGTCTGAACAATCCCAGCTCCCTCAGCCTGTCCTCACAGGGAGAGGTGTTCCAGTCCCCTGATCATCTTTGTGGCACTTCTCTGACCCTGCTCCATCAGGTCCGTGTCCCTCCTCTGCTGAGGGCTCCAGAGCTGGACATAGGGCTCCAGGTGAGGTCTGACCAGAGCAGAGCAGAAGAGCAGAATCACCTTTCTCCATCAGCTGGCCACACCTCCTGATGCAGCCCAGGATGGATTGGCCTTCTGGGCTGCAAGTACACACTGGTTGCTCATGTCTAGCTTCTTGCCTATCAGCACCCACAAGTCCTTTTCCGCAGGGCTGCTCTCTACCACTTAATCCCCAAGCCTGTACTGATAGTGGGGATTGTTCCAGCCCAGGTGCAGGACCCTGCATTTGCTCTTGTTGAGCCTCATAAGGTTCACCAGGGCTCACATCTCCAGTCTGCCCAGGTCGCTCTGGATGACATCCCATCCCTCTGGTGTATCAACAGCACCACTCAGCTTGGTGTCATCTGTGAACTTGCTGATGGCACCTTGATCCTGCTGTCTAGATCATTGATAAAAATGTTAAACAACACAGGCCCCAGCACAGACCCCTGAGGGATACCACTTGTCACTGCTCTCCATCTGAACTTTGAACCACTGACCCTCTGGATATGGCCATCCAGCCAATTCCTTATCCACTGAAAGGTCCACCCATCAAATCTGTATCTCTCCAACTTGGTGAGTAGGATGTTGTGGGGAACTTTGTCAAAGGCCTTGCAGAAGGCCAGACAGATCACATCCATAGGTCATCCCTTATACACTGATGCAATCATTCTGTCATAGAAAGCCACTAGGTTTGTCACGCAGGACTTCCCCTTAGTGAAGCCATGCTGGCTGCCCTTAATCACCTCCCTGTCCTCCATGTGCCTTATCAGGCCTTCTAAGAGAATCTGCTCCATGATATTCCCAGGCACAGAGGTGAAGCTGACAGGCCAGAAGTTCCCAGGGTCCTCCTTTATACCTTTTTCAAAGATAGGTGTTACATGACCCTTCTTCCAATCACTAGGGACTTCATTTGACTGCCATGATTTCTCAGATTATTGAAAGTGTCTTGGCAACTACATCTCAAAACTATGGGATGCATCTTGTCAGGTCCCATAGACTTATGTATATTCAGGTTCCTCAGGAGGTCACAAATCTGTGACCATTTCATATATTATAAGAAGGAAGGTCAAAGAGACAGGAAAGAACAAGAATTAATTATTGATAATGATGCATTAAAAAAATTATAAAGCAATGGCATTAGCAAGGTGATCCTGTATGAAAAGGATTAAGACTGTCCCTTCTGAAATCCACTTTAACATCCTGAAGAGGTATTAAAGCCACAGGCCTTTCTTCTGGCACAGTTCACACTCAGTCCAGGCCTGCCTCTCCCCCTCCCTGCGCTGACTATGCCCCCTTATGTCCATCTGGTAATGTGCTTCCATAGTGGGCTGTATCCACACCAGCCAAGAGGTCCCTCAGTTTGTTATTGCCACTGCTCAGCAACTTCTGCAGTAAAGTTGCAGAGTTGGGGGCAGAAATAATCAGGCCCACAAGAGCCACGTGTGAGTGTGAGCAAGCACCAAGGTCTGTGGGGATGGGACAAGATCAGGGACTATGAAAGTAAGCACAGAAGGGTCCTCCAGTGCTCTCCCACATAGTCATTCCTGATATTGAAGCTCATTTTCAAACCAAGGGGGAGAAACACCTCAGCTTCAAGTAGGCTGCTTGACAAGGTGTTTAACATGTGTCCAGATGCATAGTAGAGGGCACATCTGTACTGATTGAAAAGCAGCACCAATGACTTCCACCAGAAGGTTCTCTGGAGAAATAGGTCATAGAGCCCCAGCTCAGGTCAAGAGAAAAGGCAAAAAAAGTTCCTTTATCTGTTGTCACTCTCCAAAACTCAAACACCATGTTCTTCCTTAGCTGCTAAAAAAAAAACCACTTACCTGTTGGTAATACTGATGGGCTGGAGCTTGAGGCCCTTGCACCTGTCCAGCCATAGGGACAGCTTGTCCTTTGGGCATAGGCTGTCTCTCATAATGTGCCTTGAGGGCCTCCTGTCCCACTGGGAGCTCCTCTTGGGCTCTGCAAAGCCTGTCCCGTAACAGGACAATGTTTGGCTGCAATCAGAAAAGGATAGGAAAGGGAAGTTAACTGCACTGCCTGTCACCCAGGGCATCACACCAAGGAGGCAGACTGGCCACACACTGCTAAGTTTTCTCTTGGAAGTCTGCTCTGTTTTATTAGTCTCTTCTGCATGAGACATGAGACTGTTGGAACCACCTTACATGTGCCTACCTCATGTCCAAGCCAGTCAGTCTACAAATACCAGCTAGTGGAAGATGACCAATCAAGAGAAAACAATCCAGTGTTGAGCTACAAGTTTCACTGTGTCTGGCTGCAGGAGAATCAACTGCACCTTTGGCAGCCACTGGCTACAAGAGCATGAGTCAGAAGACAAACAACACTGTCAGCAAGGCCAATGCAGGGAGAGGGGAAAACAGCCTGACACATCCTAAGGGGCATTTCAAATGGTCTCTTAGACAGCATGATTGCACTTGCTTTAAGTATACCTGTTCACACAGAGGGCATGAGAAGCTTGAAGGTCCTGTACCTGGTTGGTGTTCACAGGAAGGAAGGTCAAAGCTGCAGCAATGCTACCCTGGGCAGCTAGAAGGTTGGCATACTGGCTCATCTTCTCAGCCAAGAGGGCCCCCACAGCATTAGAATCCACATCCTGGGTGAGCTGCACAGCTTTGCGCAGGATTACGACCTTCTCTATTAAATCCTGGAAGACAGGGACAAAAACCCAAACCAAAACAAAATCACAAATGAGAACAATGGGGTGAAGTAGGCTCTGTCCAATGATTGGCATGGAGGGCTGTTCCTCATGGGAGGAACCCCTGCAGAGCCCCTCTCAGCTGGTGGGAAGCCTAAGCCCAGTGCAGGTTTCCCAGACAGAGCTGCACAACCTTTCCAGCATGTGAGAACAACATAGAACAGAAACTGGCAACTGTGCACCAAGCAGCTTCTAACAGCAAAGCCAGCAGTGCATCAGGTAGAGCTGAAAGCCAGAATAGCTTTTATTCAACAGGATTTCAGGGCCCTATCAGCACTGAGAATGCCCACTGGGAGAGCAATGCTTTCCTGAGAACACCTGGTAAGGGCCAGGAGAGAACAGAGAATATCCACTAGTCACCACCAGTAACACTGGGCTGCACATTCATCTGCAGTGGTTCACCAAGTCAGTGTTTAACCGTCTCAACCTAAAGGATCCAACAACTCCCTTGGGAAGGGCTGCTCATGGATTTCTGGTTGTTCCTGCAAAGACAGTTTTCCCAATATTCCCCAGGGATATTCTATATCTAGCCTTCCTTGCACATGCCCAAATACCAGACCAAGTCTTGGTTGGGTTTCCTCCTAAGAACAATTCCTGGGCAGTTTTCTCACGTTTTTCTTACTCTCACTATATTATAATATTGAAGATACTACAAATGCTCGCTTGCCAATATTAAACATGCGATTCCTCTTAAAAAACCCTTAGATTTGGTGAGTATACCACACAGGATTTTAACTGAACTATAGATCACTCAAGGACTGTTTACTGACTGTTCAATAACATATTTGTTTGTTTTTTTCACCCCAACAAATTAGCACTTCAAAAAAGTAAAAAACCAACAAAACAAAAACACCAAACCAACCAAAACAACAGCTTCTATGAATTTCAACATTTCCACAACATATCATAGCAAGCAAGCAGCCTAATTATGAGTCCCAACAACATTTTTCAATTTTGGTGTCAGAACAAAACACTGCAATTAAAATGCAAATGCTAAGTAAATATGTAAACAAAGCCCTTGCAATTAAGATGTTGGAAAAGAATTTTGATAATTCAAAACTGAAGAGAGTTAACATGAAGCAAAACTGACATATGCCTTCATTTAAGTAAACAGAGACTCATAGCACTGCTAAGTAACTAAGTACTTTCCAAAAAGCTAAAGAAATTATTCTGCAATTATTTCATATCACTGTCATCAAGCCTATTCTCTCAAAGTATCTGTATATGTAATAGATTTTCCTGCTGGAAACCAAGCCCTCTATGTGCAACCCCCTAGAGAAAGCTCTCAGGAGAATCTTCTAAGAGTTTTCTCTCCAGATTTAACTCGTTTACTAAATGTCTTCCCCCAGACCACCAAACCATCTCTTCCAAACACAAAATTATTTCCCTGTTGCAAAAGATGCAAGCATTCAAAGCCCCTTCACCAAAACACTCTGCAATTACCTTTTAAACAAGCAGCATATTAACATGACACCCAGAGCAGAAAGAGTCATTGTGCTTGACAACAGATTTTCATACATAATATTTGTCTTATTTCTAAAAAAGCCACTCACTTCCAGAAACATCACTTACATCCCAAGATACACTAACCTCTCAGCATCAAAGCTAATAATTTGATCAAGGTGCCAAATGATTGTAGCGTGTTACTTACAACACCTTTAAGAGAACTACCAACCTGAAGAGACAAGGGGCTGTTTCCATCCTGAGCTTTGGTCCAACAAGCAACAAGTTTTTCCACGTTGCCGGCACAAATGTAACAGAGACAAGCCTGTGTCTGCAGGAGGCTGTCCCCCTCCCTCTCCAGCCTGTCGCCCAGCAGATCTAGGGAAAACATACAGAAAGAGGATGCTGATGAATCACTTCTGTGATGCCTCCATCCCTGCTGAGGCTGGGGAAGCCTGCAACTCCTGTTGTGTCTCTGCTCAGCATAGTGAGAAGGGTTATTGCCTCTGGGCTTCACCAGTAAGAACATATTCTGGTATAAAGCACAGATCATCTCATGGAAGAACAGGGATTAACATCATGGCAGCAAGGACTTGCCAAATGCCTGCAAACCTGCAAGACAGTGAGGACAGTCCATCTGCCAACACAAGAGGCCAGGGCTTAGTTCCCCCCTCTGCCATCAGCTTATTGCAGTCCCTGATTTCAGGAGAACAACCAGCCAAGGAACTGTGAGCAACAAAGCTCTGGACTGATGTGGACTCAAAACCCTGCAGCTCCTGGACACCATGGCTGGCATCCAAGGAGCAGAGGGGTGTCAGGCACACAGCTATAGGCAGTGTGACCTCCCCATGGGTTAAAGCCAGCCAGCTGTCCCCCATGCAGCACACACACTCACTACCTGGGAGAGAAGACTCCCAAGAAGTCAAAATGGGAAAGAGCAAAGCATTTCTCTGCAATATTTCCACCATGCATAAACACTGAGAAACTGGTGCCTTGGCTAAGACACCTGTCGCATCAACATGACTATTACCCATTCTAGATTCCATGCCCAGACAAATCAGGGAACATACTGGGAACACATCAGACCAGAGGTTCCTCTCCTTCTCTGCAACAGGATCAAGTAACTAGATTACCCACCAAAGAACTATATTATCCATCAAAGAAACTAGCAAGGTTCACTGGAAGGAAAACAACCATGGCAAAGTGTAGTTTTACTGCAAGTGGAATAAATGCAATCCAGTCTGTTCAGTGTCCTTACCGCAAAGGGCTGCAAACTCATCTGGTCTGGCATAAGTGAGCACAGCAGCTAAAGCCTCCCTCCAGTTCTGCAGATCACAAGACTGTACAATGTCTTTCCAGTTCTTTGTTACCACCGCAGTAATGAGCTAGACCAGGAGAGAGACCACAGTTAAGATCTTGTTAAATCTTGGTTTCCCTTTTTTTTTTTCAGGATACAGTATAACTGGTATGTATTCAAGTGTCCTCATTTCCATTGTATCCAGTGCCACAGCAGATACTGCATTGTAATTCAGCAGCTGCATGAGTGTACATTTTACTTCAAAAGTTGAGTTAAAAAAAAAAAAATCACAAAGCAAGCTAATATAAAACAGTGAGACCAATTATTCTTGCTTTAAAATGTGCAAGAATGCACAAATCTCCGCAAGCTGGGATTGCTGCAGTGGTTTTCAGCACTGGTTTTGCACATAAAGATATCTCCGGCATTTAGCTATAAATCAATGCCCAATAAGGGGTATGAATTTTATTTGACAAATAGTTCTGTTTGGCTTTAAGCTCTTGGCCTCCAGGATGACCAGTGAGGGGCAGTTGAAAAGGCTGCTCAAAGGAAGACGCAAATTTGCAGCACTATCACCCTGAGCTGGCTGCAGTCCCCATACCCTGCACCCATCACACAAGCTGCCTCTCTACAAGCCCTCAGAATTCTGCTCTTCCACCTCAAGCTCTGCCTCTTGTTATTTTGCTTCAGAAAAAAGACAGACTTGGCAGACATACTTCTATTTAGTGAACAAAACCCTTGTCATGCCAAGAACTGAAGCTCAGAAACAGCTGAACAAGCACTAAGCCTGCAGCCTGAGACCAGAAAAGAGAACAACAAACCACACCTGAATAACAGTGGCAAGGTCCTAACTACAAGGTCAACACTCACTTGTTAGCCCAGGCATAGAGAACTGGTCAGCTCTCCATGAAAAATACCTTTTCCCAAAGGATGAACCACAAAATTTTCCCAGACATTGCAAAATTTTCCTTCCTTTGATTAGGCCTGAGAGCAGGAAGAGAGCTGGGGACAGGGGGAAGAAATTCCACAATAAATGAGTCTTAATACTCGAGATTTTTATCTTTTCACTTGCCCACTATTAGAAATGTCCTGGGTTTGGCTAGGAGGGGATTAATTGTCGCAAGAAGCCCACTAACAGATCCTGCTCTGGGGTGCTGTGTGCCCTAATTCCTCAACTGTAGCCTTCTGGTCTGCTCCAGAAAGGTCCCATAGCACATACCTATTTGATAAGCTACCTCCTGCTCCTGTGTAAGGCACCCCTTCTTTGACAGTGGAATGCTAGAAAGTGACCAGGAGCAGCTTTTTCCCATTGTCTAGAAGCAGCCACCCTTTTGCTCAGTGATCTTTTACGGCCACATGTCCTGTTTCATCCTCTCATTGCCACTTCCTCATGTCAGTAGCAAAGAATAAAGATTTGAATGAGCAGCATCATTGATCCATAATATTGCAAAAAGCTGAAGAGAATAACCAGATGGCCATAACACGCTGTCTTGTAGGCAAAGGATGATTGATCTGTGAATATAATAGAATGGCAGGGGGTGGAAGGGACCTCTGGAGTTCAAATCCAAATCCCCTGCCAGAGCAGGGTCACACAGGGCAGCCCACATAGGAACAGATCCAAATGGCTTTGGAAAGTCTCCAGAAGAGACTCCACAGCTTCGCTGGGCAGCCTGTTCCAGGCTCTTTCACTCTCACAGTAAAGAGGTTCCTCCTCATGTTGAGGTGGAACCTTTCCTGTGTTTCACCTTGCTACCATTACCTCTGTCCTATCACAGGGCACTACTGAAAAGAGACTGGTCCCTTCCACTTGACACCCACCCTTCAGATATTTTAGACATTTATAAGATCCCCTCTGTTTTCTCTTCTCCCAGATAAACAGCCCCAGGGCTCTCAGCCTCTCCTCACTAGAGGGATGTTCCAGTCCCTTCATTATACTCCTAGCCTTTATTGGACTCTCTCCAGTAGGTTTGGGGAACTCAAAATTGCACACAGTATTCCAAGTCTGGTCCCACAAGTACAGAGCAGAAGGGGAGGAAAACCTCTCTCGATCTGTTAGCCACACTCTTCTTTATGCCCCTCAGGAGACCATTAGCATTCCTGGCTACAATTGCTGTCCTGTGGAGAACTTACTGTCCACCAGATGCCAAGGTCCCTCTCCATGGGGCTGCTTTCCCTCACCTCTACTGGTTCAATATTGTACTTCAGAGGTGACACAAAAAATGGGCAAAATCTGTTAAGACTGATCACAAGCAAAAATCATGATGCTGCTGGCACTGAGCATGGGTCGTGCAACTCTTGAACAAGACAGACCAAAACATATGTTCAAGATATTTAACAGTGAGAATCTAGAATTATATATGCAACTCAGACACTGGACACAAGGTAAAAAACACTCTTTTTGGGTACTGATATCCAAATAGTGTGCTTCTTCTCACCTTATCAGTGTATTAAAAATAGAATAACAGAAATCCTTCTGCTCTGAGATCCTGCAGAGTACTGGAATACTCAGTAGCTTATCACAGGAAGAAACCTATGAGCAGTAAGAAAACTTTCCAGGTAAAAAAAAAGCTGCCAAGAGGCCTACCTTTGCATGCTGTTTCTTAACTGAAAAAAAAAAACACGACAAACATACCCTGGTCATTTTACTCTGCATCTTAGCAAAGTACTTCTCCTGTGTCCTAGCAACCAGCTCCTGTCCACCGGCAATGGCCAAGATAATGGCATCAGCCATGCGGTTGTGGTGCAAGCAGAGATCCACTGCGCTCTCAAAGTCACCTGTCAGCAAAGCCTGGGTGATCAACCCGTCCACATCTGCAACAAGAGAGGAGTTTCAAATGATGGCACAAGTCATCAAAACATGCAACAGCAGGTGGTTCTGTCCAACTGTCTAACACTGGGCAACCTTCTCTGCAAACTAACCTGCTCCAGGCACATAGAGGATGCTCAAGTTCATCTCCAGGAGCAAACTGTGGTCAATGGCCACCATCAGGCGGGGCATTGCTAAGCATCACATACCTTGCTGCAGGGCAATATGCTAGAGGTCTAAATGCCTTCTGAAACAGCCACTCTGCATCCAGTGCCAGTAAAAGTCAACCCTAGACATGGGCTCAACAGCTTCTGTGCTATTCAAGTTGCCCTGGGAGTTTTCAGCATTTCAGCATCCAAGGGCTATTTACTTCTTCTCCTTCCCTAAAGGACCTGTATTTTCAAGTGTCTCAAGAGTGTTGTGAAATGACTGGAGTTGAATCAAGTTTCTATAATCCTTCATGATTTGTGCAGAAATTTTCTTACTGGAACACCAGTATTAGCAGTTATAAATATCAGCACACAATGAAAACAGCATCAAGGTTTGGTTTTTTTACCTCCACTAACACAGATGTTAAATGTCTTCTTTACATATCCCAAATCTTCAGTTTCTTGTTTATGGTTTTTTACCCTCTAAGAGAGAAGAAAAGCATAACTGAGATCATGTAAACATTTGAAACATGCACACACATTTAAAAATACACATCTCTTGCATTACATGACCTTCAGATGACCACTCACCTAAAAAGCCATTAGTTTAGAAGGGAAGCATATCCCTATCATTTGTTAGGGCACTCTTTCAGGACAGGATAATTCACTTTCTAGTGTCTGCAAAAAGCCACCTCCTAAGCACACGGAGAAAGCCCTGGGCTTCTCCAAAACAACTTCTCCCTTCCCTCCTCTTTCAGCATTGTACTCAATCTAACCTTCTGTATTTTCACATACCCTAAGCGCTAGGAAGCCAGAAAAATAAAATACTTCTACTTCTTAATAGAATACTTCTTAGTTGGTCACTAAGCACACAGGAGGTCAACAAAGGTTAGTCTAGAGGGCAACAGATACCTCTCCCAAAAGCTGCTCCTCTGTAGCCTGGCCTTTGTCCTCCTTGTTCAGCACAGATTCATCAGATTTTGCAGGAGTCTTCAGCAGAGAGAAGATGCCATAAAAAAAAGACCATAAAAAAAAAAAAGGAAGAAATGCATTGCACTGCAGATTACAGCAACCTTCCCACCAGCAACAGTGAGAACCAGCCAACACAGCAACATCTTGGCAATACACTACACCCATGGCAGAGGGCCCCCATTTCCCTGCTCTTTAACAAGCAGTACCTTTTACTCTTCCCCATTAGGCAATTAACAGATGACATCAGAAACATTCAGAGCACAAAAGCAAAGCAGCCCCCTCACCCCTTGCAGACACTTCAATTACAACAGGCAATGCCTGATCTGTATTTATCCCTCTTGCAGGGAGATGTTATAGGACCAGACTCCCAATCCTGCTTTTTGTTAAAGCCTGGGGAAGGTGCTGCTCTTCAAACCAGTTGCCAGGTTCTGCTTTACCTCTGTAAAGTTAAATGTAAGGGCTTGCAATATGTTGAGTTCTTTGTGACTGACTTTGGGGCAGCTACCAAGCAGAAAGATAAATTATTCTTACTTGCACATCACCACAGCACTGTGAGTTGCACACACGCATTTTCTTACCTCTCCCAAGCCACCATCTCCAACATCCTCTTTGTTCAGAGTGGATGTAATCTACAAAACAACCAAGATTCAGGTAAGTACTCTTTTGCTGTAGAGGCAGATCTCTTACTGATACCTTAAATTGCAAAACAGGTGCCTGTATATTGACTACAGGCACTTCCTTCCCATCTGGTGATGGATTTGCTGCTAAGCCCCCTCTACCCGAAGCTCCAGTGGAAACAATAGCTGCTGTCTACCTTTAAACCTTCAATTGTTAATTCAATTTAAACCTCACTAAAGCTGCTGGAAACCACAGTAATAAAACCAGGACCCAGAGCACACAGAACTAAACAAGAATTTGTCAAAGTACAGAAGAGTTAAAATGCCCCAGCTTCTGCTGCTTTGCAAAAGGGTTTAGAACCATTACATGCAGAAAATGTAATGGTTTGGCATCTGGGAGCCTGGGTATCCTAAAACTGTTGTTGTTACCTATTGCTTTTAGTATTGCAGGTTTTATCTTAGAAGGATGGTTTTCACAAAAAGCCGAGCTCCCACCTGATGGGGATAGAACAAATTATCTGATGAGATGCCCTGTATTGTTTCTTAACATTAAAAAATCATAGATTCAACTCCAATGTGGAATGCTTGGTTATGGAATGCTTGGTTGAGAAACAGCTACATGAAAACATGGCCATGATCAACAACAACAATCAGTCTGACAAAAGGAAAATGAGACAAATATTTAAATCCACTGAATCAGAAGTGAAGTAGTAGACAGGTTCCTGGGTGTGACACCAAAAGAGACGAAGAGACAAAAGTTACAGCAGATATCCCCCCCTGGCCACAGAGGTAAGAATCTTCTTCCAACTTGGATGACATCTCCACACCTATATATAAAAGCTCCATACTTACATGCAGGTTGCTTGCCACTAATCCAAATTTTTCCTTCCCAAATGTAACCCAGTTTGATCTTTATTTTCTTTGTTTAAAAATTAAGGTGGGGAAAAAAAAGGTGTCCTACACAAAAAAAAAGACTATTCACGCATGGCTAAAGAAAATGAACATGTTCTTCAGCCAGAAAGCCTAAATCCAGATCAGATTCCCTGATGCTACAGTAGAAGGATGTCACATGTGTGTCAAATGGATCACAGCTTGAACTAACAAATATCAAAAGTTCTTGATGGATGAGAGTTTCAGATGAACATTGGTCAGATGCAGCCAGTCACTGGCCTTGAAATTTTCACTGAATATCCATATTATAAGCCAACTGCTTGCTGCAAGGATTCTGAAGTTACTCATGAGGATTTTTTTTAATCTAGAAAATACCTAAATAGCAAAGAAAGTTCTCCAGTGTCCTTTGAAACAAAGACATTTCTTCAATATCATCAACTATTCAAGAGGATCTGGCACATGGCTATTAGGAGAGCTGTAGCACTGACAAATACTCTCTGCTTTGGAAACACCTGGAAAATCATGTTGTATAAGATTATTTCTTGTATTGAATAGCCTGTGCATGCTAGCAATTGCTCTTCCAGTCCCACAAGTAAAAAAGGACTTCATATGTGGCATCATCAACATTTTAGGCTGTACTCTGTGGATAGTTCCATCAATAAACACACAAATGCAGTTTTCCAGGCACATTTACCTTCTTCTTCAGATCATCTATCCTATATCCCAAGAGTTCAAGGTATTTAACACGTGAATTTTCTTCAAAGTTCACCTTTAAAAAAAAAAAAAAGTTCAATATATTTCATTTTATAATTTTTCATTTTCCACTCCACTGCCTTTTTACTTGACTGGCACAAACTACCCAGGGAGAGCTGGTGACTATGCAGACAGTATAATGAAAACTGAAAAGGTCTTGACCTGGGCACCTGAGCAGACAGGCAAGACTTCATTCTTGTTATTGTAGGTGCTTATAAACAATCTGCTTATTTGCTTCACTTGGAAGCCTCCAGATGTCCACAGTGAGTCAAAAGCACATTTACAATTATCCCCTCTCGCTAGGGTCCCATACAAAGATTTACTAATAGGGGGTGTCACAAACCACAGGATACCTTCCCCCAAAGCTTTGTCTTCTACCATGATTACTCAAATCCCACAAACATCCCTGGCCCTGAGGACACTCCCTCTTCTGGTGGGCCACCTCCAATGACAGGTATTACTGGCACTATTCCCACAGCCTACACCTGAGGTTCCTGGCATCTCTTCTGCTAAAAGATCAATCAGAACAAACCATTTCTGCACAGGCTTTCCAAGTCAGGGGGGAATTCCTGAACTGGTGTTACCCTGTTACCTTTAAAAAGGCCCAGATGTTTTTCTCAAAGTCAGTCTGGGCCATGTCAATTTTCTTCTGGCAGTAGCTGACAAAGCCTTCAGACTGCACAGCCTCCTGCAGCTGGTTTGAACGGGCCAGGAACTCCTTCTCTGTAACAACTTGGCTCACGTATACATGGTGATGCTGCTGCTGCTGCTCGATGCCTGGCTGTTGCTGAGACTTGGCATTCTCAAATGTAACCAGCTTGCCTCCAAACTGGAAGAGGCACACAGGTAGTACATAAAAATACAAGTAGGACTAGAGTACATATTTAAAAAGAAAGTATGCACATACACATATGCATGCACATGATTTTATGTAGTGTATATACGCTTATCATCCAACAAACATTCCTGACACAAACTCACATTTTTCCATCACTCCCCCCCTTATTTCTAAGCATCCAAGAAGCTTGCTGGATAAGTGGCTGCACATTTAATAAGATTTATGAACAGAGCTACTCCTGTGCCAATATTTTTCTTAGGAAAAAGACCAACTAGAAACCCAGAAATAGAGCTGTGGGTCTGCACACCGCCCAGAATACAGTATCTCATGATATTGCAATGTAATTACCAAAGAAACCTGTGCACTATTAAGTAAATGCTCAAGCATGATGTGTCAGCATTGCTCTTAGCAAGCTGCGTGCCAGTGAAAAGCCTACTAAGAGATAGGCAGTTGTGTCATTATTTGGAGAGAAGAGTAAAAATAATTAGAAGGCACTTATAACATTTCACTCTATAGCTCAAAGATAATTTACATAATCTAGTCTGATTAAATGATGAAGTCACAGAATCACAGAATGTTAGGGGTTGGAGGGGACATAAAAGATCATCTAGTCCAACTCCCCTGCCTGAGCAGGATCACCTAGACCAAGTCACCCAGGAACACATCCAGGAGGGTCTTGAGTGTCTCCAGAGAAGGAGACTCCACAGCCTCCCTGGGGAGCCCGTTACTGAGCTCTGTCACTCTGACTGAGAAAAAGTTTTTCCTTGTGTTGACCCTAAACCTCTTGTGCTCCAACTTCCTCCCATTGCCTCTTGTCCTGTCATTGGATGACACTGAGAAGAGTCTGGCTTCATCTTCCCTACACTCACCCTTAACATATTTATAGACATTGATGAGGTGCCCCCTCAATTTCCTCTTCTCCAGGTTAAAGAGCCCCAGCTCTCTCAGCCTCTCATAAGGGAGATAAAAATCAAGAATCCTAGCCAGGAAAAATAATGACAGTTGGCTCCCGGAAAATCAAGACAAATAAGGGAACAGGCACCACTGAGAAATAGCACATCAGCCAGTAGCTGGCAATATTTTTTATTTTTTTATTTTTTTTTTAAGGTGTCATCACTGTTGCCCTCCCTGCCTGGCCAGCCATGCCCAGCTTTGTCTCCTTACCGAGAATGATGCTCCCACAGGTCGCCGGATCCATTTGGGTGGTTTCTTTAGGGGCAAAACAACACTCTGTGGGGCAGTCTGCTGCGGAAGCTGTAGGGGTGGGAGGGGTTGTCCTGTACCAAATGGATCGAGGTTCCCAAAGGACGATGAAAGCTTCAATAATAAAAGGGTGAGAGGAAAAAAAAGAAGTGTGACATAAATAAACTAAACTATTTATTTGCACCACATTGATACTCCGGGCTGTAGACCGTCATTGAAGACTTTCCACAGTGCCATAACATTATTTTACCCCTGCTCTTTCTGTCCATGTTCTTAGCTGAACATGTCTCAATACCTGGTCAACTTGCTTCTGCCTCAAGCCATCTGTGCTGCCTCCCATGATGGAGTAAATGCTGATCCGCCCATCAAATGAAGCTGCAGACAAGACAGCAGGGTTCCTGGGACACCACTGTATATCAAAGCACCACTGTGTGTTCGTGGGCAACTCATACACCACCTGGGCAACAAAAACAAGTCCAAGAAACCAGGGTTGTTACAAAGCAGAACGTTCAAGAGCCACAGTTCTCCTGCCTGCTCTGAGATCCATCTGCTCTCCTAGCTCCCATCATCATACACATTTACAGTGGGCAAACTCTGACTACCACCAAACAGATTATTTTGCTTATTTCTCCTCCTGTTAAATCTTCTATTTAACCCACAAAGGAGAAATTAAGTGGGTGAGGTATATTCTGTGCTGTCCCACTGGAAGCTGTGAGCTGCTGCTGATATTCAGCTAGCTAACCTAAGTATCTCTATACCCTACATAAATACGTGTCTGAGCTCCAAAGTAAGTCTGTTATAATAAAGAAAATTGGAAAATCTAAAACTTACCCTCTGTTAAGACAACCTCCCCCACCTTGGAAAAGACATGCCCACCACTGCAACATTATTTCACCATAAATGAGAAGGAAGCTGCTTTTTATTTTTAATAAAAACGTGTAGTATGACTCATCCCTGTGGAAAGCCTTCAAAGAGCTCAGGATCCAGCTCAGATAGGTCATTTACCACTGCACAACTTGTGTGCTTTTGGGTCAACATTTGAGTTTTAGAAACACTTTTCCCTCTGTCCTCCAGTATAACTGCCCACTGCAGGAAAGGAATCCTCCATCCTGCTGCCAAAAGCCATTCTCATGTTCTACGGGCAAACAGAAAAGTTCTCCGAAAAAAGGATCTGCATCCCCACTTTAAAATATATTCCCAAGCTAAAACTGGGTGGGGTGGGAGCATATTCAAATGGCTCTCATTGATCTGCCACTACAAGAATCCCTCTGGTCTGGACAAAAGTTCTTTGAGAAGAAAAAAAGGCAATTTTAACAGTATTCCAGCCACACTGGGCCCTAACCAAAAAGAGTAGGAGACAAATAGTTCATGCAAGTAGGGTCATTTCTGTCCCTTATGGTCATCAGGGACTTTAGTCCTTAGCAGGAGAGAAGCAGTAAAGACAAACACCTAATTTTGGCAATACTAGAAAAGAATCCTACAGCAGCAGAATAACCTCAGAAGGCAAACCTACCATACAGGACTACCCAGCAGAGGGAGAAGCATCCCACAGAAGCATCATTCCTAAGAATGCAAGCACACCAACACCTGCTCTTCATGCCCCACCGTGCCACCAAGAAAGAGAAATATTTTTCTTTAAGTGGTGTGTGTACAATACCTCGCCCGTGTTAGGGTTGGAGCAGAGAATTTTAGCATCCTTCCCACAGCTAAGCAGCAGCTCTGAATCCACCATGCTCCAAGCAATGGCCAGTATACCCCTGTATGAAAAAAAAAACCAACAAAAAAAATAAATCACAAATTGACAAATAATGCAAGCTGGTGATAAATAAAGCAAATTTATAAGTTGTGTTTCTACATTAGCCAAACATTCCACCTCTGAATGCCCTCCCAACTTCTTTCTCTGATAGGAGGAGGTGAAGGTTTTCAATCAGCACTTGATTAAGCAAAACATGCTTTACATTTTTTGCACATGAAGAGGTAGAGGCATAGCCATTATGCCTACAAATGAAATAAAACAGTTATGTGGGAGAACCCAGAGACCACTGTAACCAAATGGCTTTTTTGCCTGCAGTATCACTAACATACACTGTGCAAATCTGTGTCTGAGGTCAGGGACTATGAAGTTTGTCACCTTTTTCTTAGGAGATTCCATGCAGCAGAAATACTGTCTATCTTAATAGATGCTGCAACACAGTCGTCTTCTTGTTCTCTTCTCATATCAAACAGTGCTTCTGGGCAATAAGGAAAGTTTCACTAAAAACTGAGGTGGGATGAGAATCTAACAAAGCTTTCCTTGGACCCAACAGCATTTTAAGGCATTTAGGGGACCAAAAGTGCAGAACCGTCTATGTCCACATTTGAGGATGTGCCCAGGTGCATCCTCAGTCTATTATTCAGGCAAAAATCAATGAGCAGTAACTCTTCGTGCTTCAGCTCCCTCTTCTTGGAAAGTATAGAAGCAAACTAGCAACTTCAGTGTTTCAGTAGGATGGTGGGTTTTTTGT
>VYZU01046257.1:515-56387 GCA_013401355.1 Ceyx cyanopectus
GGTGTCCAAAACTGGACACAGTACTCAAGGTGGGGTCTCACCAGTGCAGAGTAGAGGGGGAGGAGAACCTCTCTTGACCTACTGGCCACACTTCTCTTAATGCATCCCAGGATGCCATTGGCCTTCTTGGCCACGAGGGCACATTGTTGGCTCTGGTAGAAGTTATAATAAACAAGACAAGTTACAATAAAAGCAGCAGATAAATTGGCAGCTTTAGCCAATGTGCCCTTTAATCCGAACAAGTCTGAATATTCAGTTTTGCAAGTGTGATTGTGCAACTCAAGATAACTGCTCTACTTCTGTCCCCATGCTCTTTAGTTAAGCACCACCTGCAATGTTTTCTGCAGCATACGTCATTGAGGCTATCCTATACAGATGGATGAAAATATTTTCTATGTGTATGCAAGACTCTTCTCTTCCTACTACCTGTTACAAAAAAAAAAAGCTTCTGTTTCTTTGCTTCCAACACTGCTACCTGTGCTTCATAGCCAGAAAGATTTTACTGCAGGAATAACAGCCGCAGTGGAGAACATAATCGAGGGCAAGCAAAACACAAGCTGGCCAGTTGTTTAGCAATTTGTTTTTCTCTCTTTAAAGCTATGAATGGTTCCAGTCATCCCTATGTTTAAAGTCAGGGATATGCTTACATGATTTAATTGAACTGGGACATTACACAGAAAGAGACTTTATCTGAGCCTGACTTACCTGCTGCCTTCTGCTGGTGCTACCAAAGAGTCAGGTTGAGACTGTGACACCAAATGCAATCAGTGTTTAAAAAAAGGAAACAAAGCCCAACTCAAATCCTGATTCTTCCAGGTAAGGAAATCACTTATCTTGGGGATTTATTTGGCAGATTCCACAATCTATCAGATCTGACTGAAGATCTGGAAACTGCAAAGCGTTGTGCTAAACCCTTCAAAAGGGAAACTCATTCAAGATCAACACACTTCAAATGCTTCATGAATTTGAGTAAAAATGCAACCAGCCAACTCACACAGCTAAGAAATGGTTTCCTAAGGCACACAGCTGCAGTGTTGGGCTG
This sequence comes from Ceyx cyanopectus, assembly GCA_013401355.1. NCBI lineage: Eukaryota > Metazoa > Chordata > Aves > Coraciiformes > Alcedinidae > Ceyx > Ceyx cyanopectus. Next base: position 1,558 of record VYZU01046257.1, read on the forward strand.
CCTGATGGTCAAATCCCAGAACGTAAGCTTTCCTTCCTCTAACAAAGAGCCTTCCATTTTAAAGAGTTTATATGGCCAGCTTTCTAGCTGCAATAAGGCTGTTGAAGCATTTCTGTTTTGTTTTTCACACACCATCAAAAGAATTATTTTTTTTTTGGCTTGTGTGCTGTCAAAGTCACAACAGAAATATTCACAAAGGCACGATTCATGTTGGTATTTAACTGCTGATTGACAGCATTTCTTCTGCATGCTGGTGAAATCTTGCTGAATTGTAGCTTTGGGTGGAAGGAACCCACAGTGAAACAGAACACCTCTTCCTCAATCTCAAGTATCTGCAAATCTAAAGAAGCTTTTGTTGAAAGAGTATTCATTTCAGAAAGCCAGGCGAGAAAGGAAAATAATTCTTTTTTTTTTTTTTTCACTTCCTTCTTTGTGTTTATTGCTACAGAGTCCAACTCTGACCCCTGAACCCGGGGTAGATATTTCTACCACCCTCATCAGAATGCCATCTGACAAGAGGTTGTCAGGTGTTTTGCTTCCTCCTCCCATATCAGTTCAATAAAAGAATGAATGGCAAAGTTAAAAATATTGTCTGTTCTTATGTTTAAAATATCTATGGTATATATAAAAAAAAAAATTGAAGAAATCAACCTTGTTAAATAATGAGACCTTGTGTTCTCTACCTGTCACTGGAAACACTGCTTTTTCAAGGTAGGAGTTAAAAACAAAAGAAGTAGGCATGTGTTTTTGGTTTCACCTATTTTGACAAAAAAGTTATTTAAATGGTTTTAAACAGTATTTACAGACAATGATATAGCAAAAAAATTTATCACAGTCACATCTATCACTTTCACCTTTTTCTAATATTTGCTGTGTTCATTTTAAAATCTTGGCTTATAAAACACACAGCTGAGTGTTGCAAGGCAAATAGGCTGGACTTTGTCTTTCAAATGCATGGAAACAATCTGGCATTTGCATGGGCAAAGATAGGAGGATTTCCACTTCAGAGGTGGACTTTCTGAATGGTCATACAGAAAGTGAGACAGAATCAGCCCTAATGCTCTATAGTATAAGAATATACTAGAAATAAGGGGTCTACAACCACATTAGCATTTGAGTTGTCTCTCTGGTACAAGAATGGNGGTAGAAGTTATAATAAACAAGACAAGTTACAATAAAAGCAGCAGATAAATTGGCAGCTTTAGCCAATGTGCCCTTTAATCCGAACAAGTCTGAATATTCAGTTTTGCAAGTGTGATTGTGCAACTCAAGATAACTGCTCTACTTCTGTCCCCATGCTCTTTAGTTAAGCACCACCTGCAATGTTTTCTGCAGCATACGTCATTGAGGCTATCCTATACAGATGGATGAAAATATTTTCTATGTGTATGCAAGACTCTTCTCTTCCTACTACCTCTTACAAAAAAAAAAAGCTTCTGTTTCTTTGCTTCCAACACTGCTACCTGTGCTTCATAGCCAGAAAGATTTTACTGCAGGAATAACAGCCGCANGCTGTCACTGTGGTAGAGCCTATGAACCTGGAGTATACTAAGACTTAAAAGAAAAAAAAAAGAAAAAAAAAAAGAAGAAAAAACTAACCCTGCAAAATTTCTTAATAATTCAGAAAGGATTTTTTTGCCTGTAAATAAATGGAAGCCTATTCCAACCCTACAATCCTTCCTATTTTATATGCATTAAAGTCTTGTACATATCTACCTAAAATAGATCTATTCTGAGGTGCTTTCACCCCAGAAATAGCTGTGGTCAGGTGAGCAAGTCTGTTTTAGAACTTAATCTAAGCCCTCATAGTCTCTTTTTGCCATTGAAATCAATTCCCCTCTTCCCAGTGCCTGTCCAGGTTTTGCTTCTAGAACTATCTAAAAATCTGATTCAACTCATCCTTCTGGACAGCTTTTTTTTTTCAGCTGCATTATGGAAGACATAGATGCAGAATGTGTAGACATCAACCACCATATGATCTCAACTACTGTGATTTTTTATACGTGTATTTATATTCTGCCATGCACGTTGTTAAATAATACTCCAAGAAGCAAAATGGAGTGGAAAAGTACTCCAGTGACTCACTCAGGAGCAGCGAGTGCAGCTCTTCAGAATACCACAGTCTCTGGCAGCTTTGCGGAAAACATTCTTTTTTTTTTTTTGCCTATGGCTTTTATCTCAGAAACTGTGTAGTAATACTTCCTTTCCATTAAAACTCTTCCTAGTTTTATCATCTAGACACTGCAAGCTCCTGATGCAGAGAAATTTTGCTGTGCCCTTAGCTGGAACCAGAATAAGGAAACTGTCTCACTTTCAACTTCTTATGCACTTTGTTGGAATGACACTAAAATAAGTGCTAAAAATATCAGTGTAGTGTGTTGCTGAAGTCATTTGAACTAATGTTACTTTTGTTTTTTCTCATCGTGCAGGACAGTAGCTCTAAATATTGCCAAATTAGTTTAACAGTTAGTGTATAAACACAACCAGTTATGATCTAAACAACCAAAGCACCATTTTTTTCCACGTGGTGTCTGCCTAGGCAGAATTTCCAAAAAGAACTGATGTAATACTTCTGCTTGTGAAACAGACAGGCAGGGTCACCCATGTCATCCTTGGGCTATGCTGCAGTGACATATCTTTGTGTCAACAGAGTGATTTGATTTGTCCTCTTCANAAAAATTTATCACAGTCACATCTATCACTTTCACCTTTTTCTAATATTTGCTGTGTTCATTTTAAAATCTTGGCTTATAAAACACACAGCTGAGTGTTGCAAGGCAAATAGGCTGGACTTTGTCTTTCAAATGCATGGAAACAATCTGGCATTTGCATGGGCAAAGATAGGAGGATTTCCACTTCAGAGGTGGACTTTCTGAATGGTCATACAGAAAGTGAGACAGAATCAGCCCTAATGCTCTATAGTATAAGAATATACTAGAAATAAGGGGTCTACAACCACATTAGCATTTGAGTTGTCTCTCTGGTACAAGAATGGTTGATGTAATTTAATGTATCAGAATATTCTGACAACTAAATGTGAAATAATTGAATCAATTGAAATATCAAGGTGGTTATTTTTTAAAATGAAAGACAGTAAAAAGAGCAGAAAAGCAGAAAAAAAAAAGATGATAGCAATTTACCCATAAATACACATTTCCTAGGTAGCATTTTGACAACATTTTGTGTGATATTTATTTCTCTCTGTGCTCAGTACTTTTGCCAGAGTGTGTGTCAACCCTGAGAGTCACCTTTGTCTCAAGTATATTGTCTAGTTGAGGGTGTCCCTGCTCCCTGCAGGGGGGCTGCACTAGATGCCCTTTGGAGGTCCCTTCCAGCCCTAAACATTCCATGATTCTATGATTCTACTCTATATTCACCTGTCCAGGTATTCCTCCATTATTTGACACAGAAGAGACCTCCTTGCTCTTCACCTTCTTTTAGACTATATACATTTCTCTAGTTGTTGATTTCTTTCTTGAAAAAAAAAAATCAGTGACCATTTGCAGACATCTTGTGGACAAGATCTTGTGAGAACAATAGCAGAATGAAGAGAATAGCAATCCAGTCTTCCACTTTGAAACTTTTTTAACATAAAATTAAATCCACAAGTCTTATAAAGGAGAACAATTTTAAATTCAGAGGAAAATCAGGAAAAACACCCTGACAAAATAAAATAAGAACTCTGACTAAAGTTCTGCAGCTGTCACTGTGGTAGAGCCTATGAACCTGGAGTATACTAAGACTTAAAAGAAAAAAAAAAGAAAAAAAANCATCAACCACCATATGATCTCAACTACTGTGATTTTTTATACGTGTATTTATATTCTGCCATGCACGTTGTTAAATAATACTCCAAGAAGCAAAATGGAGTGGAAAAGTACTCCAGTGACTCACTCAGGAGCAGCGAGTGCAGCTCTTCAGAATACCACAGTCTCTGGCAGCTTTGCGGAAAACATTCTTTTTTTTTTTTTGCCTATGGCTTTTATCTCAGAAACTGTGTAGTAATACTTCCTTTCCATTAAAACTCTTCCTAGTTTTATCATCTAGACACTGCAAGCTCCTGATGCAGAGAAATTTTGCTGTGCCCTTAGCTGGAACCAGAATAAGGAAACTGTCTCACTTTCAACTTCTTATGCACTTTGTTGGAATGACACTAAAATAAGTGCTAAAAATATCAGTGTAGTGTGTTGCTGAAGTCATTTGAACTAATGTTACTTTTGTTTTTTCTCATCGTGCAGGACAGTAGCTCTAAATATTGCCAAATTAGTTTAACAGTTAGTGTATAAACACAACCAGTTATGATCTAAACAACCAAAGCACCATTTTTTTCCACGTGGTGTCTGCCTAGGCAGAATTTCCAAAAAGAACTGATGTAATACTTCTGCTTGTGAAACAGACAGGCAGGGTCACCCATGTCATCCTTGGGCTATGCTGCAGTGACATATCTTTGTGTCAACAGAGTGATTTGATTTGTCCTCTTCACTGATGCAAAAGTTTTGGCAAGTCTGGAGAAATATGGTTGGAAAAGTTAGAAGTTAGCTTTATGACTTTAATGTGGGGTCATATCATGGGAACCAACACATCAATTTAGACAAGCAAAAAGAAAATAAAACAAGTCTGAAATGGTCCATGTTCTTGAAATATCCTCTACATCTAGAGAAATGTAATAACTAATACATATTATGGCCAAAGGCCAAATGGTGAGGCTCATCTGCACATTTGGCTCTCATCGTAATCATCAGGAGCTATATGTATGTTGAAGGTCAGAACTGAACCCTAATTTGAGCTCGGATCAATAGAACCACATGATATCACTAGCTCCACCTAAGTGTAATAAAGTATAACTTAAGACATCACACAATTGATTAATGCATTTAATATTTATGTAAAGATACAAAACTTTATTTAAAGAAATGGCAACCCAAGGATGTGAAAATCGATGTAGACCAAATTAATGCCTTGCTGTACAAAATGTAACAACTACAACCATTTATCAGAGTGTAGTTTAGTTATTTTGAGTTCAAGAAAGTATATCTGAAGGAACAAGAGACATGCTAAGAAACCATACACTGGTCTTATCAATGTCTATCAATATGTTAAAGTTGAGTGTAGGGAGGATGGAGCCAGACTCTTCTCAATGTCATCCAGTGACAGGGCAAGAGGCAATGAGAGTCATTTGGAGCACAAGAGGTTTAGGGGAAACACAAGAAAAAACTTTTTCCCAGTGAGGGTGGCAGAGCCTGGAAGGGGCTGCCCAGAGAGGTTGTGGAGTCTCCTTCTCTGGAGACATTCCAGACCCACCTGGATCTGTTGCTGGGTGACTTAGTCTAGGTGATCTTGCTCTGGCAGGGAGGCTGGACTAGATGATCTTCTAGGTCCCTCCAACCCCTGACATTCTGTGATTCTTTGAAGGTCTAGAAGGAGAAGCAACTGATGGATAAATTTAACTACAGTGCCCAAGGTTAAAATACAGCAAGAAATCTTTGTCCTTAAATGTTGTAAAGAACTGGACACTTCCAGTTGGATGCAAGAGAAAAACACACAACCCTTTCTCCTGTTCTTCTGGAGAGAATTCTGAGAGGAGTACATTTTGAGACTTCCGCTGCCTTGAAAAAAAATTTGACATTGCCTGTTTCACCTGTTCTCACAATGGCATCAGGCTACAACTAATATTTTCCTTACAGAGCATGGCTGTTTTCATTCAACCTTCTTGTCTGTCCCTTAAGAAGATGACTGCATGAAGCACGAGTTAAACCCTGAGGCTGCCTGCCCATAGTACTGCAGGGTCTGAAGAACCAGGGAGTTCTAACACCATTCCAGCAGAAGCCATGCAGGACACCTTAGCTAGCTCTGGTCACACTTCTGTATATGCTATGAAAGCAGCCAGACAGGAGCTGATATTTAATATTTAGTTCATTAATAAATAATTATTTTTTCTTGGTTTATAGATATGTATCTATAGAAGATGTACACACAAGTATAGATATAGTTGTTTAGAGTTGGGTGGTAGGCTGGTTTGTTATATATGTAGATACAGTTGGTTGTGTATGTCCACCTGTCCTAAACTGGTACGTCTGTCGTGGTAATGACTGTAATTAATTAATTAATTAAATTTTTTAAGTGATGGAATGTACTATTTAATTTACATTCTTAGAAAAGAAAAAAAAATTCATTAAAACTCCCACAATTTGCCTTTCAGTGAATATTCAGTTTATCTGAATTTATATATTCTGAAAGTAGAAAATCAATATAGCAAAGGAAAGCATAAAAAATTGGGAGTGTTTGCATGCAATGAAACAGGTTCTCATATTCTGTGTTCCCAAGTGAAAGTAGAGATTGTGTATCACAATGTGGCGTAGTATGTGCCTTATTTTAAACTGTATTGTGATTTTAAATATTTTACTACTAAAGGATAAGTATTCAGATCCTATATAAGCCAGGCTTAGAGTAAGATTCAGATATAATATATATTATATATTATATATATCATATGTATGATATATATAAAAATAAATATAGATATATGTGACTAATGGAGCCTTCCAAAGGTCAGTGCTGGGTCCAATATTATTTAATATATTCATCAATGACCTGGATGAGGGGACAGAGTGACCCTCAGCAAGTTTGCTGCTGACACCAAACTGGGAGGAGTGGCTGACACAGCAGCAGGCTGTGCTGCCATCCAGAGAGACCTGGACAGGCTGGAGAGCTGGGCAGGGAGAAATTTAATGCAATTGAACAAGAGCAAGTGNTTGAGCTAACAGTGTGCCCATGCAGCCAGGAGGGCCAATGGCATCCTGGGATGCATTACGAGAAGTGTGGCCAGCAGGTCGAGGGAGGTTCTCCTCCCCCTCTTCTCTGCACTGGTGAGGCCCCTTCTGGAATACACTGTCCAGTTTGGTCACCCCAGTTCAAGAAGGAGAAACAGCTGCTGGAGAGCATCCAGTGCAGGGCCACCAAGATGCTGAAGGGAGTGGAGCAACTCTCTTATGAGGAAAGGCTGAGAGAGCTGGGGCTCTTTAGCCTGGAGGAGACTGAGGGGGGACTGGTGTCATCCAGTGACAGGACAAGAGGCAAATGAGTGCAAGTTGGAGCACAAGAGGTTTAGGGGAAACACAAGGAAAAGCTTTTTCCCAGTGAGGGTGCCAGAGCCCCTAGAAGTGGCTGCCCAGGGAGGTTGTGGAGTCTCCTTCTCTGGAGACATTCCAGACCCACCTGGATGTGTTCCTGGGTGACTTGGTCTAGTTGATCCTCTGTGACAGGGGGGTTGGACTAGATGATCTTCTAGGTCCCTTTCAACCCCTGACATTCTATGATTCTGTGATTCTGTGAAATATAAATATATATAATGTCTTCCAACTGCTACTGTGCAACACACCAGCAAAACCTTTTCTGTTGGTTGCTAGGGTTGATGTTACATTCAACCTTTAGCGTCCTGGGAATGTGGGGCATGATTCCACTCCTACTTCCTCACTCTATCATGGTCACTCTAGTGTGATGATACATCAGCAACATCACACAGCAATGAACATGCCTACCAGGGCTCCCTGCAAAAGTAGGAGGGGAGAGAAGCAAGACACAATCCTGTTAGTTTGGTTCATTTATTTAGCAGGTTCAAGCCCTGAAATAAGATGCAGTTTGAAGGTGTTTGAAAAGAGTATGGTAGAAAAGTGGAAGAAAAATCTATGCATCTTCCACTTCAGATGTTTTGCCTTGTCCTATCAATTCAAACCATCCATTCTGCTTTGCCAAAGCTTCTCCACATAATCAAATACCCTCTCCTGGCTGTAGCCTGTGATGCATACAAAATAAGATGAAGGACATGGTGGTGAAGAAAATAGGCTAGAAAGTCAGAAAAAAAAAAAACCCAAACAAAATAAAAAGGAGATGAAACAAGGTTGAAACAGGAAAAAAGGAGGAAATAAGAATAGATTGTGAGCTAATACTACGTTCCCAAAGGCCCAAAGCAGTAAAAAAAATAAGGTACAAACCACATCAAGTGGTTTAAAATACTTGGCTCTGTTTACTCCAGTGAGTTAATACTGGTCAGAGTCCAGCAAAGAAGACACCAACCCTCTTTTTTTGTGAAGACCTTCATCCATATTGAAAAATACAGTGCAGACCAACCAGTGTTCTTAAGTGAGTAGTGATGCCACTTATTCTAGTAACTAAGAAAAGTCAAAAAGTGGGGGGAAAAAATGGTATTTAATCAGACATGGAAAAAAACCCCCGTCTGTGTGGAATCAGGTAATTTCTGAGCTAAAAACTGATCATGAAAGAGGCTTGAAATAATGGAAAACAGTAAACAAATTCCTTTGAGATGAAATAACATTGTGCCGTGCAATGAAAAGTAATTGGAAAATAAAGAAAACATGATGTTTGGAGCCAGAATATGAAAAAAAAATCATCGCATTCTCAGACCCCAGGTAGCCCACACACTGCTGGTTCTAGGCACCTCTTGGAAGAACAGTCTGTCTCCTGTTGACCCGGGAGAGTTCACAGGAATTTGTAATTGACATCTGCCTCTGCCAAAGGGGACGTAATGGACATCAGCAAAAAGAACATTACTGCATTGATGCTGCCCTTTCCAAACCAACAATCACACAAACTCACTGTTACATCATTAGGGTGAAGAGATCAAAACACCAATAAATCTAGTTCTGCTCTCATGGGAGTCAGTGGCAAAACTCAAGGTTTATTACAAAAGCATTCACTTCAGAGCTTTTCTGAACTTAATCATTGCCTTATTTTGCATATTTCCTGTCAATCACACTCGAGTGATGCTTTTTGTTAGGGGTTAAGTGGAGCACAGAGGGGGGACCTCATCAATGTCTATCAATCTGTTGAGTGTAGGGAGGGTGGAGCCAGACTCTGCTCAATGTCATCCAATGACAGGACAAGAGACAACGGGAGTCAGTTGGAGCACAAGAGGTTGAGGGGAAACACAAGGACAAACTTTTTCCCAGTGAGGGTTCCAGAGCCTGGAAGGGGCTGCCCAGGGAGGTTGTGGAGTCTCCATCTCTGGAGACATTCCAGACCTACCTGGGACTGTTCGTGGGTGACTTGGTATAGGTGACCCTGCTGTGTCAGGGGGGTTGGACTAGATGATCTTCTAGGTCCCTTACAATCCCTAACATTCTGTGATTTTGTGACATGAGGGTGCTGATATTACCCTTTTATAAAAGAATCCCACCTCCACCAGGAACCTTCCTGTAAAACAGCAGATCGCTATCTTGGACAGAAATTTCTTTTGAGATTAAATCCTATGTGCTCATTGTCTCCATACCAGACAAGCTTTTAAGTTCCTGAAACATGTTCATCTTTCCTAATTGTATTAGGTGATGCAATGACTTCTGTGGCAAGAAGTAATGTTTTATTTTGTATAGCTCTGGGTCATTATTATTACTTATTTATGAATCATAAAACAGAGTTATAAGGCCCACCCTACCACAAAGACCATGATCATTTGTAAGTCAGTTACTGTCCTTGTGCCTCATTTGGAAATGCAATGCCAAAGGATGAGTTAATGGAAACTGTTGATATATCTGGAAGAACTAGTGGTAATTTAAGAAGTTACCTGAGAAGGAAAATAAGAAGGAACCTGAGAAGTCAGCTGGCCTTTCAGTCTGGTGTCAACAACACAGGTAGCTAGAGAAGAATCTGTGCTTAGGAGAAATGCCAACAGAGCCACACTATCCCAAAATCATTTTAAAGCCCAAAATAGTGGTGCAGTGAGTGTGCTGCAGCAGTTCTCTATTGATCAGCAAAAAAAAAACAAGTCCACATATACCCATGATTCATTCAAGTGAGATGGTGATAGTGGTTCCTACAACCCATGATGTCCCCACCCTTGTAGACAAGGCCATGTACTTTGGCCCCTAATAGGAACTTCGTGTACTTACTAAACAAAAATAAACCTCTTCTCAGCACTCTTAATGTTTGGTATAAGCTATTTGCATTACAATAACATCGGTAGCAATAATATTGAGAAATCAGCACTCCTTTTAACTGCTAAGTCATTGCCCTTTCACAAATCAATAATTCCAGATCTTTTCTAAGGGAATGCTTTCCCCAGAGTCCTCACAAGAATCTTACATGGGGACATTTTATATGATGGTAGGAAGTAAAGAATGTGAGTTGATAGAAGACTTCTATAAAAAAAAATAATTTGAGATCTGATTTGTGTAAGCGACTGTGGTCTTAGAACCCCATGATTACTGCTAGTAGGACTGACTGGTCCAAGGTCATGATCTTTCCTTCCTTCTTTGCTGTATGGCTTCTTATACACGGCTGTTTAAATTATGTTTAAACATGGGATGTCTTCCATGAAACCAGAGCATGGGGTAGTATGTAGATGTATATATGTGCTAACTTAATGTGATGCTGCTTTTCATTAGTACCATGAGAAAGAGGAAGCTGAAGCTACTTAAGATCACTATATTTCTTTAACAAGGTTAAAGCATCTGTGTAGAGGGTTAAAGTAGCTGCTAGTAGTTCCAAGTTGTCACGTCAGTGAGTAGACCTGTACAACAGCAGAATATTTTCTTCACATGATAAATCTGAAAGAGGTAGCTGACAGTTGATATGATTGCTCCTTCACTGTTTATTGAATCATAGAATCACAGAATGTTTAGGGCTGGAAGGAGGTCAAAGAAAGGTCAAAGAAGGATCATCTTTGTTGCTTCCTCTGGACCCGCTCCATCAGGTCCATGTCTTTCCTGTGCTGAGGGCTCCAGAACTGGATGCAGTGCTCCAGGTGAGGTGTGAGCAGAGCAGAGCAGAGGGGCAGAATCACCTCTCTCCATCTGCTGGCCACACTTCTCTTGATGCAGCCCAGGATGCAATTGGCCTTCTTGGCTGCAAGTGCACACTGCTGACTCATGTCCAGCTTCTCATCCACAATGTGACACTTCCCTCTCCACCTTGCACAAAGAACAGCAAAAAGTATGTGTGGCTGCTTGTGACCTCCATCTATTTACCATTCCATATGTAACAAATCTGGCACAATTTCAGTGTGTGTCTCGTTATGCAAAGCTGCAGAATGCTGTGGCTCAGAAACAGCTTCAGCCTATGCTGTGAGGCTCCAGCCCTGGGAAAATGGATGGGCAGATAGAAAGCTGGAGGTAGCAACTGCTTGGCCTGTCCATTTTGAGTCTTGATCCCATTTGTTCCTCAGTGAACTGTACAAATGTATTCATACAGTTAACCCCAGGGAGCCTACAGCCTATGGCAAAGCTCAGGCTTTGGAATCTCTCATACAGTATAGTTAGCTCTTGACCAGGAAGCCCAAGCTAGTGGTGCTGTGAATACACAATTGTTTGCAATCATTTTGGTTTTTTTTCACGTGACAGGGAGGTAACCCTGACAGCCATTCAAATAATACAGAGAAAAAACTGTTTCAGGTAAATGGTTTATAATTAAGGTAGGCATTTAATGTTGCAGTGACTCTATGACTCATTCATTTACTTGGGATCCTCTTACTAGCTGTTGTGTGGGTGCAAATAAGGGAATTCCAAAAGGCAAGTCAATATTTGGGTCTTGTTTTGTTTAAAACTAACTGGTTTCCAAAACCCCACCTTTATTTTAGTATGAGTCTGTGGAAAAATTTTTCCATTTGTTTTGAATCATTTTAATCTCTGTGGAAAAGACCTGCACAAGTGTTTGGGACTTTTTTGATTATGAAATATGCTTTTATTGATTGTGATTTCAGTGTTAAAGACTATAACAAAGTATCTAGTGTTATTTCCTTTGAGATTGGGATTTCCCTGTAAAGGAGCATTTGTTATTTCTAGGTCATAGTTCATCTTTTTAGTCTTGCAATAGAAGTGCAAAGTAACTGAGTTGTAGATGCTCTATGGGAACATTCACTCTGATAATAATCTAGCTCTCTATGGAGGATTGCATTTTTATAGGAAAACACAGAAATATAGACCAGCTAAAAGGTTTAGAAACTATCAGGGGGCTTGCAATACTTTTGTAGAGCTATCTGCCCTGTCTGAAAGAAGCTCACCAATTTCACTCTGCCTCACTTCCCTTATTATTAAAGATTTTATTATTACTCACCTGCCACAATATTTTAGGAGTCCAGATGCTGCAGCAGTGGGGACTATACAAGTTATTTAGGTATAATTTAGCTCATTTGGTGTATGGGAGTCTAATTCTCTAACATACTTCCACAACCCATGAAGGAATGGCACTAGTGATATCACATTGCATGTAAGGAGGCAACAGTAATTTCCATTCTTGTATCTTATGCATTTTGTTTAGATTGAGAACCTCGAATACTTTTCCTTCTGTATTTAAGAAAGTTTACAATTGGAATATTGCTCTGCTCTGCAAAATGCTCTAATCACTGTATTAAAAATTCTGTGTCTGGGGTAGTTGGCAGATGGCTTAAGCTGTATTCAGTAGTACTTCATGCCAGCAGAGCAGAGACCAGAATTCAGGCCATTAACCTAAGAGTTTTATTTTTCCGAGATATCAGAACCCCAAAGTAATGAAATGAAGAATCAAGAAATGAAAGGACTTCCTTAATCTATGTTACAATGAAGCAATGAAGTGAAATGCAAAAGCAGAAGTTTTTTCCAAGAAGTGCCTTTTCACTCATAACTTCCTTCTGGGAAGGCCACACTTTGAAGTCCCAGATAATAATGTAACCAGAATTAAGCACTCTATCTCAGTATAGGAATAAAATAAGAACTTCTTTACATAAGTTCAATGTAAAACATTTTGTCAATTGATGACAGCATTGCTATTCTAGCCTATATTGAATATAGGCTAAAAAAAATCTAGCCAAAAAATCTAGCCAAAATCTAGCCAAAAAAAAGTGATAAGCCTTCTTCCACCCTCTGAGTTTAAACAAGGCTATTTTGCACATTTCCTTTGAAGCAAGCTTTTATAAATGTTGTTCTCTTCCCTTTGAATATGCACAGCAAATATTGTCATACCAACAATCCCAGGCCCATTCAGAGCCCTATCTATGACAGAGAGGTAGCTATACAGAATCACAGAATCATTTTGTTTGGAAGAGAATTTTCATATAATCAAGTCCAACTGTTAACCCAAGATTTGCAGGTCACCATGAAACCATGTCCCTCAGTGCCACATGTACACACCTCTTATATATCTCCAGGAATAGTGACTCAACTACTGGGAAGCCTGTTTCAATGCTTAACAATGCTGTCAGTGAAGAATATTATCCTAATATCCAATATAAACCTCCCCTGGTGCAACATGAGACCCAGTTGCATGTTAAATGGGAAAATAGACCAATGCCCATCCTGCTACAACCTCTTTCCAGGTAGCTGTAGAGGGTAATAAGGTCTACCCTGAGCGCCCTTTTTCCCAGGCTAATCAATCCCAGTTCCCTCCNTACACACCTCTTATATATCTCCAGGAATAGTGACTCAACTACTGGGAAGCCTGTTTCAATGCTTAACAATGCTGTCAGTGAAGAATATTATCCTAATATCCAATATAAACCTCCCCTGGTGCAACATGAGACCCAGTTGCATGTTAAATGGGAAAATAGACCAATGCCCATCCTGCTACAACCTCTTTCCAGGTAGCTGTAGAGGGTAATAAGGTCTACCCTGAGCGCCCTTTTTCCCAGGCTAATCAATCCCAGTTCCCTCCGCTGTTCCTAGTAAGACTTGTGCTCTAGATCCTTCACCATCTTTGTTGCCCCTCTTTGGACATATGCCACTGGTGCAAGTGCCTCCCAAAATGTTTTTCTTTATTTCAGTGAAAGGTTCAAACCATGGCTTCTATAACCTTATGTAACTAGACCTGAAATGAACTTGGTCTTTGCAGTAGCAACAGACCCTTGGCATTTACAGAGTAGTTTTCTAATCTCTAGAGCTCTTCCTGCTTCCCAGGATTACCTGTCCTTATGCTTAGGACATGCACTTTAGGGCCATCCTCCAAGAGAGTGATTGACAGGAGGTCTCTGCACCTTGCATCAAACACACAGCTATTTTGCAGTGCTTTTTAAGGCAAAGCTTTGTACCTGCCTGTAGAGACAAACAAGGGAAGAAGTATTTTTTCAGCATGCTTTTTTTTTTTGATCAGAGTGCTCATTGCAAACAGGTAATGTGCTGTAGGAGCATCTTTTTCAGCTAGAGGGTGAAGACGAAGTTCATTTTTTCTGACTGCTGCTCAAGAGTGACTTAAAATGAAACACTGCATTCAGAATGTGATTTATAAATCAAACAAAAATGAAAAAAAACCCAAAACCAGTTACTGAGGGTCTGAATCTGAATACTGAATGGGAGTAGAGAATAGGATGTAGCTGTCTTTTGGAACTTTCGCTTTCTGGTCAGGGAAGATGTTTTGTTCATGGTAGATTTGTAACTCATGTGGATCCCAGGGAAATTGGCCAGATCAGAGTAACATGTACCACACAATCCTTTTATATTGTTTCTCTAATTATTATGAATTGAGGAAGCAGGCTAATGAAGTTTCATCCCCTAAGAAATACATAATTCACATTTAATAATTTTATTATCAAGTGTTCTTGTGTAGCATTTGGGAATTATCAACTAGGTTAGAAGAGTTGTCCATTCATATTTTGGGGGGTCATTCATCCATGAAGAGATGCAGTGTAAAGTACCCACAAGATTCAAAGATTTGAGATCTAATTATCAAATAAATTTTCATATGAGCAACAAGAGTCAGAAGTAGTCTTGAAAGCCTGCACAAATAGTCCATGGTGGTTTTGCTTCCTCCAACACACAGAGAGGCCGGAGCCAATGCCCAGAACATAAGAATCTGACATTTAACGACAGCAAAACTAGCAAGAGTAGAACATATAGTGTGATTGAAAGTACTGATTTTCATGTCTGCACAGTCACCGGAGGCAGGTCACTTCTTTTAACCTTGGGAAGGCTATAATCTTGCAACACAGGTTTCTCTTGGAGAAATGTGAAATAATAACTATATGGATTAGCTAGTGGATAGCACATCTTGTATCTCTGTGTTCTAGGGGAAAAAGCTTTGTAGTGAAAGTAGGATTACATACAGGGTGGATTTTGATTCTCCTGTGTTCCTCTGTACATCAGCGATGGAAGAACATGAATAATGCTCAAACATCAAGAGACTTAGAACTGTCATCCAGGCTTAAATAACAAACTGAACTAATTTGTGTGTGCTAAGATCTATTTCTTTTTAGAGAGATAGAAACTCAATGCTCAATTTTCCAGAAGAATATTAATAAACCATGTTTAGACAGCAGGGACTCTTGTGAAGCATCAATTCCTGTTAAAGGCTTCATTTTGATCACTTGCTGGTTATACACAAGTGAAAACCCCTAGATCACATATCCTGAGTTTCTGTGAATCTAGTCCTCATCAGCCACAGCCACACTGAGAGCGACAGCATTTCCATTCCCAGGAGAGTCCCGGTTGTCAGCTTTTCCCTTGTGTATGGCACATAATTTCCCAGGTACTCTTCGCTATAGAGCCTTCCTTTGATAAAATTCTTGCAAAAGATATAAAAACGACTCCAAAGCTACCAAGCCCTTGCAAGTTGCTGAATGTGAATATTGTGCTTTACTCCACTGCTGGCATTATTACTTTGAATCCTTGTGCCTTTTTGTGTTGCAGTTCCTTCACTGACATCTTAGTTAATGCATCAAATCACAATACTGAGGTCCTCCTGCTGTTGCCAACTCAAACGATTTAGTAATATAAATGGTTTAGAGCAGTACCTCTTACCACTTAATGATCTTAGTTGTAACCTGCATAAACGTTAAACTCTCCTCAATTTACAGTGACAATGTTCAATAGCATCTTCCTAGATGAAAGTAAATGATACAGTAAGCATCTGTTCATTGCCCAGTGAGAGGTAATTGTCAGCCTACAGCATATAACTGCCTTGTCAGCTGTCCAGTTAGCACTACTCCAAAGCTCAAGTACTTCCATATGCTAGAAGGTTTAATACCTTGGCTGTTCAACCATAATAATGTGCAAATACTATTTTGTTGCTACTGGTTTCTATGTTTTAAACCAGCGCAGGTTATGTATGTAAGTGAAAAGATTAATATTTTTCTCTTTATATTGCTTGATATTTATTAAATATTGCTTTCAGTGGGTATTAACTTTGTGTTTGTACTGTACAGAGCACAAGATGCATAGCTAGTGCTTAGAAAGTAGCAAAGGTGGTGGCTGTGGTAAGTGTTCTAAGGACTCTGGACCCAATTGATCATTTCTCTTGAGGTTTACTGCATTTGTGTCCTTTATGTTGGATAGGCTACCATCATTAGGCTCCCCAGGGAGGTTGTGGAGTCTCCGTCTCTGGAGACAATCAAGACCTGCCTGGTTGTGTTCCTGGGTGACTTGGTCTAGGTGACACTGCTCTGGCAGAGGGGTTGGACTAGATGATCTTCTAGGTCCCTTCCAATCCCTAACATTCTGTGATTATGTTTCTGATATGGCAGGTATAAGTTACCTGATAGGAACCTCGTTCTGAAACTCTGAAATCCCTGTATAATTCTATGCAAGGTATCATGCCATATTTACCATGGCCAGACAGTGTTTGAGACAATTTGGGTAGATGTTCTCTTTACTGCTTGTATTTCCTCTTCCTTACTTGTTAGGCATATGTTTCTCTAGCTGGAGTACTGCTGAAGTTTCTCTACCAATGAATCTTCTTACAGATAGATGCTGCCATCGCTGCTGTGCTTCCTGCCTGTGTCTCTGATCTTACCAGTTTCCCTAGCCTTATTAAACTCGTGATCTACAAGATACTGGATTTGTCCTTTAATTTTATATGGTAAGTGAAAGCATGATTAATAGACTGTATTTGAAGTCAGTTAAATAAAACTGCCCATTTCCTGTGAGAATCACAGAATGTCAGGAGTTGGAAGGGACCTAGGAGATCATCCAATCCCCCTGCCAGAGCAGGGTCACCTAGACCAAGTTACCCAGGAACAGATCCAGGTAGGCCTGGAATGTCTCCAGAGAAGGAGACTCCACAACCCCCCTGAGCAGCCCCTTCCTAGCTCTGGCACCCTCAGAGGGAAAAAGTTTTTCCTTGTGTTTCCCCTGAACCTCTTGTGCTCCAACTGACTCCCATTGCCTCTTGTCTGTCATTAGATGACATTGAGCAGTCTGGCTCCATCGAGAAGAAGATCCCCAGAAAAGGGGAAGAGGCAATAGGTGGAGAGTGATAGAGAAGACATTTTGTTTAAACATAAGGCTTTTTTTACTGTGAGGGTGGTCAAACATTGTAAGAGCTTGCCCAGAGAGTGTGCGGTGCCTCCATTCTTGGGAATACTGAAAATCCAACTGAGCTACCAGCTCTAGATGACTGCACGAGCAGGGCAGCCAGACTGCCAACCTCAGTCCATCTCTGATGCTACAACACTCTCATAACAACCTGAGCCATACCAAAATAAGATGCTCAAGCCCAACATCTGTCTTGACAAGATTCTTCAGGAATTGGTTGGTAGTGAATGAGAAAGACACATTATAAATGCTGGGTTATGCTGCAGCCCAGAAAAAGAACATATTATTTACAGCTGTGGTGTCATTGCAGCTAATGCTTCTCTTGGTCTTGTGTTGTATGTTCTCTTGACTCCTCTTTGGCACAGCCTCCAGGTCCATCTCATGTGGACAGTCCCCACTTACTGCTAATGGTTATACCTGTTCATTTGCCTTTAGGCCTCCTCTATATTTTAATTTTTATTGTTCTTCCATGGCTCTTTCCTTCCCTCACCACTCAAAAAAACCCCAAAACAAACCATTGGATTGCAAAGCATCTCCTGCTTTCTCACTGGCCTTCAAGGAGTAATTGCAGCTGAAGGGTATTGGTTCCTTTAAATCTGCTCAAACTTTATGAAAATGTGACACAGCCTCCCTGGAAACAGGGTCTTGTAAAGTACATTTTCAGGACTTGTCAGTAAGAAGGGAAATATGTGACTCACCTAAAAATAATACTGTTAAAACTTAAACTGCTGCCCGAGTAACCAGCAGTCACCCACAAGACTAGGAGACTTGCCACACATTCTCTACTTGTCTTAGTTGAATTAAATGAATGGGATGGTCTCATCATGAGCAGCTTTGCTGATTGTGATATGTGTAATTAGAGTTAACTTTTTTTCAAGATGGTTCTTTCCTTTGAACTAACTCTGGAGGATAAAACTAAGCATCAGTGAACTCAATGGCAGAACTCCCACCAACTTAATTGGGATCAGGATTCTTTGCATATTTGAAATACTTTCAACTTTTTAAAGCCTTTTCTAATGGTGTATTGCTTGGAAAAGTCATAAATGTTTATGAAGAATGTTGATTTTGGTAGTGTGGTGCACATTTTAGTTACTAGGAGAAAAAGTCTGGAAACTGTGAAATCTGTGCACAAATCCAGTTTTATTTCAGTTACCTTCTTCAGTAGCTACATAGAATACTTTGGAAACTGGACATTAGCTAAAGTNGAAGTAAAAAATGCAAAAACTATCAAAATCCCCATGAGCATTAAAACCTAAAAGACTTACTTAAAAAAAAATGGGTGTTAGTTGTATCTAGTGTACTACCCATAGGTACAAGTGACTGGAAGCTTAGAAGTTTATATAGTTATTAATTACATTGAGTATACATACATGTAGGCCTACTAAGTAGTATCATATGATGTTTAACAACCTTATTTCTGAGATTCTCAGAGTGTTATCAGAAGTGGAATTAAAAGGAGGTTAGAATCAGAAAACAAGCTACTTAATTCTGACAGGGGCCTAAGAAAAGGCACCTAACCTCTGAAGTAGTTTATGGCACTAGTTAGCTTAGTGTCCCATAATCAGCATTTGCTCAGGGGAATTGTGAGTGGCCTGGAAGCTGCCCTAGTGTACTCCCATGTACCAGGTGTAGAAATAAGAGTTGGATCTCGGCCTTAGTCATGCAAGTCATCTGTCCCTGGTTAAACATTCAGCAGGTCTTACGCAAACGTGTGCTGGTGCTTCTCAGTTGTTCTCTTGCAGCGCTGCCGTCGCCTAAAAGAAGAGAGGAGAGAAAGAAAANTATGATTAGTCTTATTAAAAACCCAAATTTCTGCCCAATCAGTTTTGAAAATCATTATCCATGAAGCACTTCTCTGCTCCTNAGTTTATATAGTTATTAATTACATTGAGTATACATACATGTAGGCCTACTAAGTAGTATCATATGATGTTTAACAACCTTATTTCTGAGATTCTCAGAGTGTTATCAGAAGTGGAATTAAAAGGAGGTTAGAATCAGAAAACAAGCTACTTAATTCTGACAGGGGCCTAAGAAAAGGCACCTAACCTCTGAAGTAGTTTATGGCACTAGTTAGCTTAGTGTCCCATAATCAGCATTTGCTCAGGGGAATTGTGAGTGGCCTGGAAGCTGCCCTAGTGTACTCCCATGTACCAGGTGTAGAAATAAGAGTTGGATCTCGGCCTTAGTCATGCAAGTCATCTGTCCCTGGTTAAACATTCAGCAGGTCTTACGCAAACGTGTGCTGGTGCTTCTCAGTTGTTCTCTTGCAGCGCTGCCGTCGCCTAAAAGAAGAGAGGAGAGAAAGAAAAACTTCCATAAAATGCAGTTTCATGGAAAGAGATGGTCACTGCCCTACTTCACTTTCTCAGCATGGCCCTTTATTCCTAGAATAGTCAAGCACCTTAAAATACTTCGTGCATTTTGTTTTCAGTTACACCCTTGCTGAAGCTTTTTGGAGGGGACTGTGCACCTGACAAAATCATCCTGTCCACTGGCTCTGTGTGACCACTGCTGCTGAAGAAGAGACAGATGAGGAATGCTTCCTCCTTCAGGCTGTCTTCTCTCCCCAGTACTCTGCTCTACTTCAGTTTGACAGAAACTGCTTGAAAGTTCAACTTGGAATAACTGCTGCAAAGAGAAAACCCCTTCTCCGGCAAAATTCCTAGCGGCAGGAACTGATGTGCTGTGACACCCAAGATAAAATCAGTTTTTTTCCCACAGGGAATTTTCACATCTGTACTATCATCTTCTTGAAAACAGTTGTAAACAGGTGTAATAGGTGCAAACAGTTACTACCACAGGCAAATCCTTGTACATACTACAGACTGTTTTAATTATTAGGCCTGTATAACTTATTGTGTATTTACTGGAGAGTTAGTTTACCATGGCCAGAAGCCATTAGAGATTTACCCATGTGTTTTACCTGCAGAAAAAAAATGAAGACAAAGAGGAAGCACTAAATGTCCTTTAGCTAGGCAGATCTTCTCATAAAAGATACACAAGTATATATTACATTAATTTATTGCTATGTTAAACTTCTATCTCTCTGTCTTCCTACATCCTTTTGAAATCTGGTAAGCAGAATAAAGTTTTATTTTCCACTCAGCTTTCCAGAAACCCTCACTGAGACCAGAAGGTTTCTGTAGCATGAAGTCATTTCAGGCTGGATGGCCCAGACTCACTACCACCTTCCCCCCTTACTGGAATTCCATTTACAGGAATTCATGAAAGAAACCCAATGATTAAGATTTACCTCTCTCCTGTAAGCCAGATCCAGTTTCCCACAAAAGCTGCAAATACTGCCAGATGGTTACATTTCAAGAGCAGAAAAGTAGTCCAAGTCAAAACATCTAGTCTTGCTTGTTATCTTACATACTTTATAGTCAATAAAACTTACAGAGAAAGTAAGCAAACACTGAACTGCTGCACGAATTTTGTTCAAAATGTTTCCATGTTAATTTCCCTTTAAAATTTGAATTATAATATCTCAGGGATCTTTTGAACTCAGGGAGTTCAAAGTTTGTGTTTAAGCTGTTCAGTAAAGTTGCAATCATGTAATGTGACAAGCTTCAAAGAAATAATTTACCTGTACTTGTTGATTATATAACTTAGCTGGATCTTACTGAGGACTCACCCTGGGAAACTCATGAGCACCAAATTTCTGGCTTCAGTGAAAGATGGAAGTGTTCTGAATCTAACAAAACCAAACAGTCTTTGTGGCTGAACATCAAGAATCTGTCTTTTCTCCTCATGTAAGTAGTTATGTTTCCCAATGCATGGAATAGTGCTAAAAGGAACCCTATTAAACTCTCCCAGATGTCCTAGCTCAGTACCCTATCATAGCTGATCTTCAGATATCTGTCCAAATGAAATCTCATGCCATTGCTCAGGAATGCAGACAATAGCCAACCAGTCTACTCTCACTTTCAGAGTAAATCTTTCTGCGTAAAAGGTTTTACTTTAAAGAATGAAATTAAATTTATTAAAGAGTTCTTTCAGTAAGCTGTGAGTTTTAAAACAACTGACTTGAAATGTGATTTTTTTTTGGCAGAACAGTTTAGGCTGGAATTGTTATACATGACTTAGGTTGGCCAAAACAATGTCGCTGCTTCGGAGTTTTCCACTGATTGTGTTGCATTTACCATCGTTTGAGGTCTGAAGATGCTTAGCTAGTGGCGAAATACTCATTAATCCTCCTCCCTGCTCCGACCTGCTGTCACGTTGATGAAGGGGGGGCAACTACAGAGTGGGAAGTTCCATGAATGGGAAGAACAAATTTAGTAGCATTTGGAAACAGGATTCTTTTGCTCTTCATCTACAGGGATGTCCCAGGAGAAGTGGGGCAGGGAAGAGGACAGCCCCTCGCTGCCACCCCCACAGGGGCTCAAAGCCCAGAGCTGGGTGGGGAGCAAGTTATCTCCTACTTACGCAGGGAGTCCTTTCTCCAAACTGGCTGTAGAAGGTCATCTTGACTTTTTGCTTGTGCCCAGTCCTCTGATCAAAGGTGTTACAGCTGTCGAAGGGAGGGCTGTACAAATGCAGGCTAACAGCAGTCTCTGTGTGGCTTATGTTCTCCACACGGTGCAGGCCAATGGAGTCTACGCCAGTGAGGGCATGAAAAGAGAGGTTATGTTAAGTGGGAAGATTTAAAGAGATCTCAGATGCCTAGAAAAATGCTTCCTAAATCAAAACTACTGAGCAATCCAGTTAGGCATGGCCACACTTTAATGGGCAGTGAATAGCCTGGTAGAGGGATTTGACTGCTGTTGTTGAGTACGGATTCCTAAATACACTGGTAATTCAAAACACTTTACTGCCTTCTTTCACATGACTTCTGGATTATCTGCCATAGGATAAAAGCTAATGGAAATGGAGAGAAATTTAAAGAAAGGTATGCTGTCAGTAATCTTCTAATTATTAGAAATAGTATTTCTGATTTTCTATGCTAATAGAAGTATTCTAATAATATTTTCTAATTATTTTTCTAATCATTCCCAACAGACTTCAAGGTTATTTAGTTTCCTATAAGATGCTATTGTTATAGAGATGCTATTGTTACAGAATCAGAAAGGTTTGTGTTTCTAAAAATCATCAAGATACTTTACAGGGGAAAAGGTTTTTATAATTGCTAATTCTTAGCCAGGTTACAAGAATATTAATCACACTAAAAGTCAGCTATGTGTATTTGGCATACAGACTTATAGACAGAGATATAGTTGTCTTCTACTGTAGGCATCTGTTTCCAAATTAATCCTCCCAGATTATTAGTTTAGAGAATAGGCTTTTCATTCATCTGCTCTCTTGACTAAGGTAACAAGTTAGTAGTGATTGGCACACTTTCAACCTTAACTGAGTAGTAAGCATAAGTGAACATGTAATCAAACAAGGCACTGTCTGTTGTGAGGTTACTAATGAAGTAATGGCACTTTCTAAAGTGGTGGAGTAGAAAACAAGTTATTGCTTAAAAATGTAAGGTATGAAGAATCACATCCATGGAACAAATAATTTGCATTCTACACTGAATTAGAGTTTTTGAGTTGCTTAAAAGAGGCCTTGAATTTTAAATTTATAACCCTGCTGTAAAAAACAACTCAGGCCTTTGTACTTGAATTAATATGTTATATAATACTGGGACTTGTATTGTGTAACATAGCCATGCTACCCCAAGAATCATGAGTACACTTTTAACTCTTGATATATTTGAAGTGTAAACTCTAAATGTGGTTAACACAGTTCATCTAAACTAGGAAAGAAAAAAAAAAGTCCTAAATATATGCTCTCCTAAAGGTAGGCTAAAATAAACACTGTTTAGTGGATTCTAACCTTAAAAATAAGATACAGGAGCAGCCAAGAAGCAGGCAATAGAAACAGGAAGGTCACTCACTACTGAAGTAGTCAGGGCAATCACCACACCATCAGTGATTTCCTTCTACTTGTTTTACCTGTTTCTTTTAAACGAAACCATCTGTTATGAAACATGGCAGACATTCAAACTGCCCCAGAGAAATGGATACCGAATTTATTTAAAACAATGAAGGAAGCTTTGAATTCGGTACACACAGGGTACAATTGCTTCCATCAGAAAGAACCACTGAGGCAGGAAAACATGACTGAGTCTGAAAACCCATGTCCCTGCATTAGCTGACGTGTTAAGCTCCCCTGAATTACCCATCCTATGGATTTTGTGTTTTCACTTGTGTTTTCACAAGTGGCATATCTTCAATGGCTGCAAAGCACTAATCTTCTTTCCCCAGTGCCCTCACCCTGTCTTAGACCACAACCAAACACAAGGCTCCCTCCAACTGGGGTGTTCTGAAGCTCAACCCCATAAGGTGGCTGCTCCTCTTTTTAACTTAACACATAAAAGGCAGAGCAGCACAAGGGGGTGATATTTAGATATGCATAATGACATGAATTTGAGTACCCAGGGAGCCTAACTGGTGAAGACTTGGTCACCCCTTGGCATCTGTGGATTTGGGCAATTTTTTCACTTGAGCATTTTCAATTCTGCTGATGCTACACTTCAGCACTACACTGTTTTGTTGATTTGGACAAGAAGTGGCACTGAGGATCAGGGTCTCTGCTCATGGCTGGTCAATTTATTCTTTAGACAGCTTTTACTGTTCATTTTTTACCTAGGATTTCCACGACTAACAAAAAGATATTTTACTTGAAAACAAAAAAATCAAGGTGATAAAGCTAATTAAACGTTGGTTCCCTGACTTTTCACAAAGTACTATTAAAAATCTATGTTTACAAGCCATTCCAGACAATTATGAGGAACACAGTGATGAAGGCTCTTTGGTCTAGAGGAGGTACCCATCATATTTAAGTATGAAGCAATTGCTCTTATATCTTAAGAGCCAACTGAAAGCACTTTTTTTGTTGTTTGTTTTACTGAATTTAAATACATGTTTGTGCAGAGAGCCACAGTCTTAGTGCATAAATCCATTAGTATTATACTGTTAAAGGTAGGAGACTAGAGAACAGATGAACTCTTCTGTTAGGAATGAGACTCACAGATGGGTAGTTATCAAAATAAGCTTAATAGCTTACCATTAATGTAGGCACATTGATTTTCCCTCAAAACTCGTTCTGATTTCTTAGTCATTTCACCATTCCCTTTTTTCTCAGGCCATTCAAACAGGGTCTCCTTTAGATTTCCCTGGAGGATCTTCATAAAGCAATGTGAGTCAGTGTGATCATGGATGCTGCTATAGATGTAAAAAGAATAACCAAACTCAGTGTGTTAACACACATTTACAGTACAGAAAACAGATCCTGTTGTATCTGGACATAGCCCAATAATGAAATGCCACTGCACACAGGTCATGCACAAAAGTGTTTAGGAGACAAACATTCACAGTGACTACTTAAAACTGCTACTTTAGGAATGTGTTAAGATAAGCTCACATACAGCAGAACTCGAAGCAGAGTCAGATATTGACCAACCTATGACTTTGCTGCAGAGAAATAGGAAGGAAGTGTGGAGGAGAGAGGAGGACAGAAAAATTCCTCAGAACACAAACCCTTTTGTGGGCTAAGAAACTAATGCTTTCCAAAGTGACCCCAGGTAGAGGCTGGTAAAAACTTGCAAGTATACCTGCTATTTGCAGATACAACATGCTTGCTCCTGAAACAGGGGTCAAATAAGTTCCTTCTGCTTAATTCCTATTATTTTTTTTTACTTCTGGGGAGCACAGGCATTTGTTGAGGAAAAAAAAATGTTGTACCTCCACTCTGATAGTACTAATTACAACAGCTACAGGAAGCTGCTAATTTCCCTAGTTTGGCAAAACAAGAACAAAAGAGTAGGACCTGGTATGATTTGTCTGCTTGATCTTTCTCCTTGACCTGAAGCGTGTTTTAATTTAATTTAGTTTAATTTAGTTTCATTTTTTCCAAAAGGGGACTTAACACTTACAGTAGTCAATGGGAATAGGACAAAGGGAGAGCTCTCAGTCATTAGAGGCAAGGGAGAAGGAGGGAGTTTGACCATCCCAAAGTCCAATGGTATTGGGTATTAATCAAAAACTTAGTATTTGTATGCTACAGTGTTCAGTAATCAATAGTCACTGTTCCTTACAAACTGAGATGCCAAGAGAACAAAACTTGCTTCAGGCGAGTTCACAAATGCCATGTCATCATGCTTCTTCCACAAGCCATGAGAACAACCTGATTCTCCTCAAGCAGGAAGCAAAAGCAACTTGTGGTCCCAGTCCAGCTCTAGCAACTGCTCATCCAGCTTAAACACAATTTGACATAAATTACAGGCTTTGTGGGTATAGCCTGGAAGAAGCAGAGGTGGTGGGCTTGGTTCCTATATCCCTCTGAGTATAATGTCATGGCATCCCCTTGTGAACACTATAAATGTGCAATTGCATCATCCATTAAAACAAACAGAAAACTGCTCTGACGTAACAGGTTTTCTATTTATATGAAAGAATAATCAGTCAAAACATGCAAGTTTTGTTATTCCGTATTTTGTTTTAGCCAACATTTTGCAAAAGACCTTCCAGGGAACAGATCCTGCCCTCATACTTGTAGCACTACATAACCCAGTGTACAGTCTGGGTACACAATGCCACTGACTCCAGTGTGGCCAGTGTGGTCCATTTTGAGGGAGCAGATAGGATGTGTGAACCTGAAGAAAGCCACATACTCCTGGAAAGGAGATCCATCCTCACAGCATTCAGTACTAAACCCATAAAACTACTTTTCTTAAATTGACACAGAAGTGGGATTTAAACACCATGAGAGAACAAAAAAACTACTTAAACTTCACCAAGTCATGCTTCTGCAATCAAGTGTTGTTTGGGTCTGTCTCCTGTTCAGCCCACAGGACCCACTGTATCTCTTGGAATAAAAACTTCCTCTGACAGATAAGAAGCTTAGACTTGGTAGAAAACCAGAGATGTTTTGAAAGAGTGCTCTAAAAACATGTCAGAAAAATCTCCACAAAAATATCCATGAGGTGCACATTGCAAAAGGTGTAAAAGATACAGCAAATATTCAGATTGCTATACCAACAGAAGCTCTGCACTCTTTAGTTTCTAGACTCTTTCTGATAGCTCACATAGGCCTTATTATTTTTCTGTTTGTGTATGACAGTTAAAAACACAGAGCCTTTATATCTGTTTGCTAAAAGCACAGACTTTGGATACGAACCTGCCGTGACCTTCACCCCAGCACAAGATCATCAAGTTGAACTTTCCATTTCCCTTGTCCACAAGATTTCTTGTATACCTGAAATATAAAGTGTTTTCTTTTTACTATACTGATATGCCTTTAAAAGACAAAACTATACAAACATGTTTATGAAGGAAGATTGTGATATACAAACTGCCTTTTTGTTCTTGAAAGACAAGTTTTTCTTGGAAAAAAGAGATTGTATTTTTAAGCTTTTTTTTTTTTTTGTATGAGTTATTTTTCTGGGAAGAAAAAAACAGACATATTTAATATTTTACAATCATGTCACTTTTGAATAACTTAGATGATTGGAGTTTGGGAACAGTGAGTGAGACCAGAGTGGTAGACAGGATCAAATCAAAATAGTTACTGAATGAAGTCACTTCAGCAGCTGGCTTATATTAGAAACAGAGGACTGTAATGAAACAAGAAAAATACATGGTTACATTCTTCTGCAGCTCCTTTTCAGATATTCTTGGCTTTCCTTCTGTTACACAGCACTCATTTGTACAAAGCCAAAAAAAAAAAAAAAAGAAATAACATGTCAGACATGGTCCTCCTATTCTGTTCCAGGAAGTTCTACATCTTGTACTGTAGCATTTGTGTATGTGAATACAACACCTGTGGAGTAACTTCTGCCAACATCTACTTCTAAATAAAGTTTGTCAGAGCAAAATGTTTTAAAAAAAGATTTTTCAGGTGCTAACTTACAGGTAGCACAGAATAAGATTGCTTCTAAAGGCTTTTTATTCACATGAGTGTTGTAGACTGATTAGCTCTCAGGGCTTGAAAAAAAACTTTTTAAGAGCAGTAATTTATGTTAGTTTCCTTGTACTCCCCTGCAAGCCTTCCCTGAGCTGCTGCTTCTCTCTTTCTATTGAAAAGTTCACTAGAGAAGGGAAGGGGATTTTGCTCTATACATTACTTTCCACAGTGGGGAGATATCTTCATATCTGGAGCTGATGCTTCTAGCTGTGATGGTTCAGAAACCCAGTGCAATCTCCTGGTTTCATCTTAGATTTTGTCATGACTATTTGCACTTTGCCAAGTAAAGCAAGTTATTTTGCCAATGACAGGTCACCTCACTCTTACCTAAAGGACTCAAGCACACAGAAAGTGCCCTGTTGTCAACTGAAAAGGTTTTTTTAATTAGTTTTCCCATAATACTACTCTGTTCTACTCAAGACTGGATGCTCACAAGAAATTACTTCCAAATGAGAGCATGTACATCTATGTGCTGCCTCTCACTTGATCAGCAATTTGTGCATACAATAGGTAGACATACTTTTATTATGATGTCAGAATATAAGCAATCAATGCTGGCATTTGACGGCAACTTTTCAAGTGCTGTTATTTCTGGTCTGGCTGGCCAGAAGGGAAAAAAAACAACAAAACAACCAAAAAAAGTGGCAGCCATGCATACTTCTAATGTTAGCACACTTCGTTTTTTTCCAATTCCTAATTCTCTGTGTTGTATTGCAAATTTTATGATTTTTCTGAATGAAGGGTAGTTGAGATGAAAGGAGGCTAAAAAAAACCCACCAGTCAAGCCATGCTTTCCTGATAGCAAAATTAAAAGAAGAAAGGGGTTTAGGGTTTTTGTGAGGTTTTTTTGTTGTTGTTGTTTTGTTTTGGGGTGTGTGTGTTTGTTTGTTTTGTTGTGTTTTTTAAATTATTTTAATTGCTTGTTTTTTTTTCAGGAAGTGTTCGATGAAACAGATTTATATCTAAATTTAAGACAGGGAAGCCACCGGCGGCAGGCATTAATCGGTTGTCAGCAAAGTAGGAACGACTCAAAACACATGTCATCTCCCTCCTGGCAAAGCAACAAAAAAAAAAACCCCAATCAACCCCTCGATCTGCGCTACCCAAGAGGAGAAAGGGACCGAAGCGCGGGGGGGGGGCAGCTGCCCTCCGACTCAATGGTAAAGCCGGGATCCTCGACAGACCAGACAACCCACTTCGGAGCTGTTTGCTCACCCCTCCCCAGCCCGTCACGCAACCCCCCCGCGCCAGCCTTTCTGCCGCTGACATTCTCTCGGGACGTTTTTCTTAACCATTTAAAAAAACTGTGGTTGCTTCAGCACGTTTCTGTCTCCTCCGCGGGTTATCCCACCCCCCCCCCNAGGGTTGCGGGGGGGTGTCTCCCTGCTCCGGCGTGTTTTGTACCTGTACTGGTCGAATTTGGCGTACTGCAGCCACTCCTCGGGGTTGCTCTCGTAAGACTCCATCAGTGCTTGCACTTCCTCCACGCTGATTTTGTCCTCGGAGAATATCCGATGGAGGATGCGGACCAGCTCCTCCAGGCTATGCGCCTTACACGTCTCCGTCTGCACCGGCTGCTCCATCATCGCCAACAGCCCCTGACCCCCGACCGGCCCCCGCCGCCTCCCTTTATGCGCCGGGAGGCACGGCGGGAACCTACCACCGCCCCGGCGGGCGGAGGGGCCGGGCGGCGGCGGCGGGCGGAGGGGGCCGGGCCCGCGGCCCAGCCGTGCCCGTCCCCGAGAGCGGCGCCACCGACCCCGGCGGGCGGGGGCTCGCACCGCCCGCCTCTTGCTTCTCTGCTGTGGCCGCCGTCAGCCCGTCCAGGGCCGGTCTCGTTGTAACGCCCAGACGGGAAGAGCTTCGGCTCACTGATAGCCCCGACGGAGGGAATACGAAGTGGCTGTTGCTGCCGTGTGGAAAGCATCTCTCCCCGCAGCTCTCCCTCTCCTTGCCAGGCCTCTTCGTGCGCGCATCTTCATCCCCTTCGGACGAGGTCTGCAAGCTTACAAAGCGGCCCCGCCGTTACTTGCATCGCAGAGGACGAAGCTTCCAAGCGGATAAACCGCTGTGTAGAAGCGTTAATTTGAGGCTGGCCTTACGACATCTCTGAGCTCCATCTAAAAGCAAAACGGATCACCCTGGCATCTTAAGTCACAAGGGAAAGTGCTGCTGGAGGTTACACTGCCTGCTTGTTCAAAGTGCTGCTCCATGAAAGCATTAGGAGGAGTGTGGCCAGCAGGGCAAGGGACGTTCTCCTCCCCCTCTACTCTGCACTGGTGAGACCCCACCTGGAATACTGTGTCCAGTGCTGGGCACCCCAGTTCAGGAAAGACAGAGATTTACTGGAGAGAGTCCGGTGCAGGACACCAAAATGCTGAAGGGAGTGGATCATCTCCCTGCTGAGGAGAGGCTGAGAGAGCTGGGGCTCTTGAGCCTGGAGAAGAGGAGACTGAGGGGGGACCTCATCAGTGTCCATCAATATGTTAAGGGTGAGTGTAGGGAGGATGAAGTCAGACTCTTCTCAGTGTCATCCAATGACAGGACAACAGGCAATGGGAGCAAGTTGGAGCACAAGAGGTTTAGGGGAAAGACAGGGACAAACTTTTGCCCCAGTGAGGGTGCCAGAGCCTGGAATGGGCTGCCCAGGGAGGTTGTGGAGTCTTCTTCTCTGGAGACATTCCAGACCTGCCTGGATGCGTTCCTGGGTGATTTGGTCTAGGTGATCCTGCTGTGGCAGGGGGGTTGGACTAGATGATCTTCTAGGTCCCTTCCAACCCCTGACATTCTGTGATTCTGTGAAAGCAGTGTACTCTGCTGTCATATTCAGGGCTGCCTGTGACCATCAGCCCTCAGCATGATGCCAAGAGATGTAATGAATTGGACAAAGGAGGACAGGCTAAGAATACTAGGCTATCCTTGCACTCCTCAGGCTGTCAAACCTATGCATGCCATGCCAGCCATCTTCATTTATGGATTCTGGCAGTGGAATTCACTATACATCATAGAATTATGCTTTTATATATATATATATATATATATATATATATATATATATATATATGCTTGCCTCTAGTCCTTTCAAGGTCCCTTCTTACCCTTTAAAGGGCCCTTCCAACCCAAACAATTCAATTCTATGCCACAATTCAAACAAATCTATGCCACTGGGGCAGAGTGGAGAAACAGCCAATCTTTGCTTCCAATAGCTCAGTGAAAACTTTCACCTCCAGAAAGCAGAGTTTTGTGGTGCCAGGCCCTAGTCAGTGCATGTTCTGAAGGTATTTACACCAATTCCCTCCTTGCAGGAGCAAAGCAGAGCTTGCTAAAATGACTTCCAGAGTGAGGGAACATCCCTGGGCATACATGACAACATGCAGACCACGTCAGGGAACTCCTGAGGCTGCTCTTGCTTGACCCAAGTGAGGAACCATCATCTTGGAACTCAAAGTGGAGGGAGAAAGCTGAGAGTCACCTACTGTAACTGAAAAGGAATTAGGCAAGAAGAGCAGCAGATTGTGGTGGCAATTGAGAAGCTGTAGAATAAATTGTTTGGATCAATTTTGACTTTTTTCAGGGTTACACCAGGTACAAGTGCAACATCTTCTGTTCTTCTGACAGTCTTGTTTCCTCCTGGATTCCTGTTTTACCTTGAAGGGGCAGTAAATATGAATCAAATTAGGAACAAGGAAATGTGGGTGTCATCCATCTGATGCTCCAGAGNTCAATCTCTTAAATCCCCTCAACAAAAAAAAAAAAAAAAAAGGCGTTAAGCTTCTGTTGTTATTCCCAGAAACTTCAGAATTTGGATTCCTTCTCCACAGTGTTGATGGGGTTATAAGTGATGCCTTAAAATAACCCTTGTAAAAGCAAAATTACATTTTATACCTTCCTCTGCTACAGCGAAGAGATCAGGCTGGATCTACCTATTGCAGTATCAAACTGCTGTTCTTTTTTATAGCTCACCTATATTGCTGTATCAATTTGTCAAATATTTTTTCCTTGATTACAAAAAACTTTAATATCTCTTGTAGTAGTAGAAAAATCTTGTATTTGTATCTGTGCCTGTTCAAAAGGGGTTCCATCATTTTGAACTGTTAAACTTTACTTGTTAATCCTGACAACTTCTATCAGAAGTTTTCTTTCTTCTATAAGAAGCTGATTGCTCCACGGCATGAAAAACACGAGGAAGAGTATTTATGGTTCTCCAAATCAGTTTTTTTACTAATACCCCATTGAAAGAAATGGTGCAAGGATCTCAGCACATACAGCAGTTCACAGATTCTAGCTTCAGTCACTGAGGGTTTCTGTCACTGGAAATTTTAAAACAGAAAAGACAACATTGTAATCCACAGTTAATTCCCAGTTTTGTTTCTTATAAAAAAACTATACTGCATTTACACATTATTTTTACTTCTGAAAATCCTATTTTTATACCCCTGTAGAAAATAACTACTGCACACGTTTCTCAACTGTCCTATCGATATAGGATAATGGTCTGTGGAAGACTTTATTCCACCAAGTGTAAGGGGTGTTGTTGCTTTCGATTTCATAGCAAAAAACTGAGTTATCTTTCAAGAGCAATGGCATAATACGTATTCGAAAAGGAAGTCCAAAGATGAGGCAAATGGCACAGCGATTCACAACTAGGCAACTCTCAATGCAGGGTGCAACCCTGCAGCACGTGTGCAGCTCCTCAGCAGCTGGGCTACACACCAGTTTTGGTATCACAGATGGCCATGGAATCACAGAATGTTAGGGGTTGGAAGGGATCTAGAAGATCACCTAGTCCAACCCCTCTGCCAGAGCAGGATCACCTAGACTAAGTCAACCAGGAACAGATCCAGGCAGGTCTGGAATGTCTCCGGAGAAGGAGACTCCACAAACTCCCTGGGCAGCCCCTGCCAGGCTCTGGCACCCTCACTGGGGCAAAAGTTTGTCCCTGTCTTTCCCCTAAACCTCTTGTGCTCCAACTTGCTCCCATTGCCTGTTGTCCTGTCATTGGATGACACTGAGAAGAGTCTGACTTCATCCTCCCTACACTCACCCTTAACATATTGATGGACACTGATGAGGTCCCCCCTCAGTCTCCTCTTCTCCAGGCTCAAGAGCCCCAGCTCTCTCAGCCTCTCCTCAGCAGGGAGATGATCCACTCCCTTCAGCATNTGGCTCATGGCCATCCCCCTGTCCACCAGGACCCCCAGGTCTCTTTCTCCAGAGGTGCTCTCCAACTGATCAACCCCCAGCCTGTACTGATCCATGGGGTTGTTGTGCCCCAGATGCAGCACCTTACACTCGCTCTTATTAAATTGCATTAAATTTCTCCGTGCCCAGGTCTCCAGTCTGTCCAGGTCTCTCTGGATGGCAGCACAGCCTGCTGCTGTGTCAGCCACTCCTCCCAGTTTGGTGTCATCAGCAAACTTGCTGAGGGTCACTCTATCCCCTCATCCATGTCATTGACGAATATATTAACTAATACTGGACCCAGCACTGACCACTCCACTAGTCACAGGTCTCCATCCAGAGTCTGCTCCACCGACCACAACTCTCTGGGCTCTGTCCTTCAGCCGATTCCCAATCCACCTCGGTGCACCATGTCACTCATCAATGAAGGTTAAAAAACCTACAGAAACAGTAATTTGATCAGAACTCTACTGTAGAACATGCCTGGTAAATTAGGTCTCTCACCCTGCCTTTGAGATCTCTCAGTCCTTGACTTCCCGTAATTAGCAGGTACTTAGTACTGTATTCCCATTAAATAATCCTGCAACAATGACAGTTGCTAGTTCCTGTAATCAGGGTCTTGTATCTTGTTTTTCTGATAAATGAGCAATTGATTTTTGCTCAGTGAGGGCACACCTTGGTGTTTCTTGGAGTAAATAAGTAATCTTGTTTTATTCTTCCTAACCTGTATGATGCTATGACACCCATAGGATGACCACAGGTACTTCATGTTCATGTTCAAAGTCCCTAAAGTGGATAAATATTCTTTGTGCTACAGGGGAACATTATGTAGTTTCACAGGGCAGAAGCATAAAGGTGTAGAGTTTTATCTCAAGTTATGGAGCCCTTGTGAAAAACACAGAACCTCTGAAGGTTCACACAGAAAGTGAATCATTCTTGCATTATTAATTGTACAACTTGTACAGGCTGAAAGGAAACCATTAAACCATTCTTACTGACAGTTAAAACCTTATCTTGTCTTGAAAAATGGGGAGTTTGGGCTTTATCCCCAGAAAGTTGCTTTAGGAACAAATGCCCAAACACTCAGAAGAGGTGTAAACACTTCTAACCATCATCAGACATGACATCTAACTCCAGGAGACTTAACAGCTGAAGTGCTCAAGTATATACTGGTGCATCATCTTTTATTGGAATGCAGCTCACAGGGGTTTTCCTCTTAAGTATTGACAGAATTATGTGTTAGACACTTTGCACCATGTACTGGGCCTGAGGATGTAGCTTGGGACTGAAGGCTTTGTGATGCAACTTGTCATTCCAAGTGAAAACTGCAGAAATTAAGTGTCATCCAAGGTGTGTGAATCCTCAGAGTACTGAGGCAAACAACTCCATGGTGTCTCGTTGGTTTGTTAATCTGACAAATAACAGTACATCAACCTAATAATGAGCATTTACGTCTCCTTTCCAGAAACTATGATTTTCATCCTTTTAGAGAAGTTATTAAGTCTCTGTTCACATAAGTTTTGTTTGTAGAGAGAGCTCTTTAAAGAGAAAATCTGGATCTGAAGCTGTAGTGGAAGTGTCTCAATGGCAGGTAACACCTTGCTAAGGAGGCTTAACAGAAGAGAGCATTTTGTCACACAGATCATAATGCAGATAAAAGGTTCATAACCTGCACCAAGGAACCTCACCTTACTGAAGCAGTGTAGTCCAAAAGCATTACAAAAGGGTCACTGCCTTTTTCCTTTATGCTTTGTATGATTTAAGAGGTACAGCATCCTGAATTTGACAACCTGAAGCACCTCATTCTGTAGCACCCAGAGTTCTGTACTTTTTATTTCACATGAAGGTCTTTGAACTCTTGGAAGGATACCAATTGCACAGATGAGGACTTTCAGATTGTAATCAGAAGGAAACATCAGTAAATGTTTGTTGCAGACGTCACTCACATTGCTGCTTGGAAGCAATACACCATCTAAAGCAGCAGTTCCCAACACTGATCTGGAAGATCAAGATAAATGGTTACTAGGAGCCCTATGTCCAATTGGAATGACTCCTTCTGGGACTGTGGGACAGCACTGCAGGTGTTCCTCTGTCATATAACCAGGAAAGTGAGACTGATCCTTCAGTAAACAACAGATTTTGCAGGAGAACCTGTTGCTTGCACAGTGATTTCCAAAGCAAGCCCGAGAACAAATGATATAATACATCTTGCAGTGAAACATAAACAGACTAGAAAATGCAGTGATCAGTGAGAGAAATGAGGGCACCACAGACTAGATTAAGTCATACACTGAAAATGTTAGCAAAAAATGGCACATGCACTGCTGAAGGAA
The DNA here is from genome assembly GCA_013401355.1 of Ceyx cyanopectus. Classification (NCBI taxonomy): domain Eukaryota; kingdom Metazoa; phylum Chordata; class Aves; order Coraciiformes; family Alcedinidae; genus Ceyx; species Ceyx cyanopectus. The sequence goes on from VYZU01046257.1 coordinate 36,254, forward strand.
AGAAAAAAAACCCAAAGCACTGAAGAGCTGTGAGGTATTAAACCACACAGCACATAAAGGACTTGTGCAAGACATCAGTTTGATCCACTTTTGGAGGAAGGTTAGTATATTATGCATGAGTTATAAATAAAATATAAAATATTGACATTTCTTCCTATAAGCAAAATACATATTTAAAATAAGTTGCCATTTCTTTCAATCTGTGGTATTTACATGAGAAAGCTGAAGTGCTGGCCAGTCCTCTCTGCACTGACAGTATCTGCTGTGTAGTTTGGAGCACTCCTGTTCTTTGAGGTTTCCTGTTTCAGAGCTGAAGAGCACTCAATGCATTTTAGTGCCCAAGAGTTCTGTTACCAATCTGGGTTTGAGGGAAAGACATTTTTGTCTGCTTTAATGCCATGTCCTAATTTTTGCTATTGGAACATGTAACTCAAACCTTCTTTTCTTCCTTTTTTTCTTTTTATTGGTGTATATTTATTTATGTATATAAAATTTTCATGTTGAATTATTCCATGAGAATATACACAGCAAAGACACTGAGACTTTTGTACTTTTTCCCAAATCTTACTAATTCATGTTCATCATCTGCCTTCAATAAGGAAAGATATAAGGGAATTGAGATATTTAGGTAGTAATTCCTCAGCATCTTTAAGAAATACGTTGCAGAATGCAGCTAGTGGTAGGCATTTACAGCAAGTATTTATGTGATGAGTACATGGAAAGAAAGCTGGACAGCCATCTAAAAAATGTGGCTGCCACTTCAGATGGCTCCTGTAGTTCAAAGTGGGACAGTTTTTTTCCTCTCGATGTTAAAATTCTTAGTATGCATATGAAGGCTTAAATCTCACCTGAAACTGGGACTGTGGATCTACTAACAAGTATCTCAAGGACTGCTGTCTGGCACTGAGGCCAACTTGCAAAGAACAGTTGCATCCACATTATTTACCTTTACAGCCCCCAGAACAGGCTGGCCATGTCCAAAGTGCCCATCAAAAACGGTACCTTGCCAGCTCCTGGATTGTGCACAGGCCAGAATCTCTGCCAGTAACAGCTCTACCAAGTGTACAGATGAATGAGTTACAGTGTTCCTGAAAATCTGGCACTGCTGGGTGTAGTGGCATAGATAGAGTGTGACTGCTTAATGTTCAAGTTTAAAAGTAGTTGTTTTGATCTCCCTTGGGTCCATAATGTCATTCATTCGACCCTTCCTAACAACCCTTTCAACAAGAAACAGTCTCTAAATGATTATTTTGTCTCTCGACATATTTTGGCATCAAGTCAAATGCTTTCTGGTTAAAATACAGTGAGATGCACCCGACACAGAATCACAGAATGTCAGGGTTTGGAAGGGACCTAGAAGATCATCTAGTCCAACCCCCCTGCCAGAGCAGGGTCACCTAGACCAAGTCACCCAGGAACCACAACCAGGCAGGTCTTGAGTGTCTCCAGAGAAGGAGACTCCACCCTTAACATATTGATAGCCATTAATGAGGTCCCCCCTCAGCCTCCTCCAGGCTCAAGAGCCCCAGCTCTCTCAGCCTCTCCTCAGCAGGGAGATGCTCCACTCCCTTCAGCATCTTGGTGCCCTGCACTGGACTCTCTCCAGTAAATCTCTGTCTTTTCTGAACTGGGGTGCCCAGCACTGGACACAGTACTCGAGGTGGGGCCTCACCAATGCAGTGTAGAGACCTCATGGTGCTATGGTTATTGAAGCAAGTGCAAAGTAGAGACAATAAATATATGGGGAGTTTTATGATGTTTAGCCTTGGAAGCATATTATGTATAATGCCAGAAAGCTGAAGCATGGCCTCCACACACCAGAACAAGCACATTGAACATGCTTTCTTGTCAAATGTTTTTCTCCTCTTGATGATCCAATTGCAAAACAAGGCTGCTAGCAGTTTTCTGGAATGCACAGGGTGTTTTCCACAAGGTTGTAATAAAGTCACAGTCATCAGGAAGACCCCAGAGTTAAAGCCTTTTTTTTCCCACTTCAAAAGAATTATGAGTAGTATGATAATGTCTTGAGTAACCTGCAGAATGAACATACAAATTTCTACCCTCCAACTTTCAATATGCTGTAGATCAGTGCATTCAAGTTTATCTTGTGGGGATAATTAACACAGACATATCTTTTGTTAATCTTAGCAATGATTTGTCAAGACTTACAAGGTGGCACTTGCTCAATGTGCACATACGTGACGTGACTATGCAATTGATCATTTCACTCTCAAAGTAACTTCAGTTTCACTTAGCTTCACGTCTACCATGTGCTAACAATTAAAATGTATAGTTAATGCGAGTGTCGAAACCAAAGTAATTATTTTTAATTATTTTTAATCAATTTAATTTAATTTAAATTATTTGTAAAAAAATAATTAATTGAAATTCAAGTAACAAATACCTCCTGGTTTAGGGGTTTGAACTTGGAAATAAGATAACTGAATTTTGCAAAACACTGTTTTTTAGTATCGGGATGTTGGGAAGTACTTAAGTCTTTCACAAAATCAGTATAATGATGTTTGATTCAAATACTTTATTTCTCAATCTTTAAAAATTAGTTTACTGGAATGACTGTTTTAAAATAGGTAAGTACATACATTTAAAATATTTAAGTATTTTTTTAAAGTGACCATTGATGTGTTTTTTGTAACTTCTGTCTTTTGCAAATTCTATAATCAATGTGCTGCTAATCATTTATTTGTTCACTCAATACATTCTCTGCTTCACATGTCTGCTGCCTAGACTATTATTTAAGAATATGTACATGGAAAATTTTCTGCCACTTAAAGCAGCCACATCCTGACACCAGAGAGAGAGAGACCAGGGTCCTTAGGAGTTACTAGAGATGAACAAGCACTGACTACCTCCCTGGTGCAAGGTGGAAAACTACAGGGAAAAGTGGCAAAGGCTGTAAGAAAGGTAGAGAAGCTACATGGGGGGATTAGTAGACTTGAAAACTGGCAGTTGTTAGAAGGAAAGGAACAAAATAAAGGGATCCACTTAAAGCAGCCAGGAAAACAGCAATTAGCTGGATCAGGTGAGTAGTGACTGTATCTTGGGTAAATCAGAGGCCAAGAAATAATTAGTGGGGGGTTGGAGAAAAATTAAAAGCACAATAATGCTGAAGCAAACAGTAATAAATATTGTTTAAGGAAAAAAGATGAATCTTAAATATGTTCTTAAAATATCTGTAAGTTACCCAGTTTCAAAAAAAAAAAAAAAGTGGTAAAAAAAACCCAAACAAAAAACAAACAAATCCAAACAGCTACTGTGGGTTTGACGTTACTGGACCTTTGAAAGGATCAAGGCAAACTTTTTTTTTTTTCCCTCCCAGAGAATAAAAATTATCTATAGATTTAACATGAATGACAACCATCTACCATTAGTTGCCAGGATACAATGACCCACAGTTCACCTTGAGATCCTAGAGGACTTTTTGTTTGGTTTTTTGTTTTGTTTCAAAAAAACCAGCACAAGTTCCCCACCCAAAACACACCAATCTTCTTTCATCACTTCTGAAGAGCACGTCTGCAGTCTATCCGTAGTTGCATTTGCAAAGATCAAATGAGGTGAAATGCACCAATAAAACATTCTTTTAAAGAGGCAGACCAGTAGCTTATCTTATGTCAACATACTGCCATACAGGAGAACAAACTACTTATATTTGTTGGGACGGCAAGTGAATGTATTACGAAAAAAATTAGAAAAAAAAAAAAAAAGAAGAAAAAAAAAAGAGCTGTGTGAATTCTTTTATTCTCTTGTACCCTCTAGTGGCCGTGCAAGCTCCTGCTGGCCTCACAGGCAATTTCCTCCGGAAGACAAAACTGAAAGTGCTTTCCTCTACAACAGTTCTCTTAAACAGATGTTCTGTGAGAAGAAGATTTGTAAGTTTACAATAAATTCCTGTTGGTTTGTTCCAACAGATCCAGGTTTTTCTACTTGGTAAGTGGTAAAATAGATCAGGCTATTCACCCAGCAGGGCATGGGGCTGTGTTTACTGTGCCATAGATACAGGCTGCATGCAAGGGGCAGCATCAACAGTCAAGTTGAGAGTTAGTTCTCTGGAATTCCTCAAAGGGTGAACACAGGTTGCAGAGGCCATGTTAAGAGTCACTCATACCATGAAACAGCAACAAATGGCTTGAGACTACCATACAAGCAGGTTTTCACTGTAACAGGCTGTTTTGCCTGTATGTGCTGAAGAAGTGATGACCTCAGGGACCAAAATTCTCATCTGGTGTAAGAACACTCTGCAAGCAAACAGCTAACATTGAGTTTAATTCAGCTGAAACAAACATAAAAGACTGTACAACAAGGCATTTGAAATAACCCCCCCCAAACCCCACCCCCCCAGCCAAACCCTCCAATAAATAAAAGCAAAGGTCAGTACCCTAGACAAGGTACCAAGTCCTCTCTAGGATGAAAAAAAACCAAAACAACCAAAAAATCCCCCTTATGTTTTGACTTAGCAAAAGGCTACAAAGTGCATTCTATTTTCTTGATGCATCTGGTGAAAACAGGAAAATAACAGCAAAAAGAAGTCTACATAGGGTAGGTTTTTAGCACTTCCATTAATAGAAGATGCAACAGCTAGGTGCATCATTTCACTCATGGAGCTAGTCATTAAAGTAGTGCCAGAAGAAACATGTTGGGAACTGCTGATGTGTTCAGCCTTCAAGAAATCACTATACAATCTGGGCAGGAGGCAAATGCTTCTGAGGCTTGTCATTGTGCTGTGCCATATAAACTTGGTAGGTACACTACCAATTGGGTGAAGGCATGGGGTAATTACATTATACACCAATACCCACATATTAGGCAAGAGAAAAAAAAAAAATNGATGACCTCAGGGACCAAAATTCTCATCTGGTGTAAGAACACTCTGCAAGCAAACAGCTAACATTGAGTTTAATTCAGCTGAAACAAACATAAAAGACTGTACAACAAGGCATTTGAAATAACCCCCCCCAAAACCCACCCCCCCAGCCAAACCCTCCAATAAATAAAAGCAAAGGTCAGTACCCTAGACAAGGTACCAAGTCCTCTCTAGGATGAAAAAAAACCAAAACAACCAAAAAATCCCCCTTATGTTTTGACTTAGCAAAAGGCTACAAAGTGCATTCTATTTTCTTGATGCATCTGGTGAAAACAGGAAAATAACAGCAAAAAGAAGTCTACATAGGGTAGGTTTTTAGCACTTCCATTAATAGAAGATGCAACAGCTAGGTGCATCATTTCACTCATGGAGCTAGTCATTAAAGTAGTGCCAGAAGAAACATGTTGGGAACTGCTGATGTGTTCAGCCTTCAAGAAATCACTATACAATCTGGGCAGGAGGCAAATGCTTCTGAGGCTTGTCATTGTGCTGTGCCATATAAACTTGGTAGGTACACTACCAATTGGGTGAAGGCATGGGGTAATTACATTATACACCAATACCCACATATTAGGCAAGAGAAAAAAAAAAAATCAATATACTGTCTTGAAATGACATGAGATAATGCATGTTCCAGATGAAGACTTCACAAATAATACCCATGCAACAGATGTACAACAGGTCTGAAGTAAACTGAAATCCAGGTACATGTAAAATAAACATCCCTTTTAATGAAAAAGGAACTTTTTTATCTTCAGTACAGCACAGAGAGTGACAGATCAGTCCACCCAGTCCTCTAGACAACTGAAATTAGTTTCCCTTCAGATACAGCAGCTGAGAGCTCAGCAGCAAGAATGCTGGCTCTACACTACAGATGCCAGATGCAGGTTTTTGGGTACCTCAGATATATGTCAGAGAAAAGCTACATGACATCAGAAATCTTAAGATAGCTGTTCTTTTATGCTGTTAATCTGCATTGCTTTTATAAGTGCACTCCCATAAGTAGAAATTTAAAAATCCTTCTTTCTGTGTGTTTACAGGTCGAGTTGAAGAAAGTCAGTCCCTTTTCCATTTTTGAAGGCAACACCCTACCAGCTGTACCACTTGTCACTCATCCCCATGCCTGAGTTTTGCAATAATGAAGTACCAGCTTCCCATCACTTCCAAAACACTGCAAGAAAACAAAAAAAACAAAACCAAGAACCATTAGATCATTCATGGGCTATCATATATACATGCACAAAAACAAGCAAAAAAAGCCCCCTGTCAGGTATCTGGAATACTGATAATAAAGTTCTCCATCACAATGGGAGGGTGAGAACATACTGCACCTGAAGGAATGCATTTCTAGACTGTATAGTCACCTCTCTTTAAATCTTATTTATACCTATCTGTGAATATCACATGACATTAAACACAAGATATTACCAGTATAACTAGGGTCAGAAATGGATTTCAAGTGCCAGAAGAACACTGACAAGTTCCACAAAGCACATTTCGAAAGTGTATTTAAGGATCAGTCACCTCATAAAGGGTCCCAACCTCTTGGTCTGGAGATGGAGCAAAAGACTGGTTCACATATATGAACTGTAAGAAACAAAAAGAGAAGATGGAGATCTCCTGCAGATGTCACAGATCACATAGAAAACACATTCTGCAGCCTCAGGTGGGTAAATCTATCCTATGTTTCCCAAGTACCATTTCTGGTATTCCAGTCTGCTGTTGAGAACAACAGTCACAGAAATAATTGTTTTGGGTTTTTTTTGTCAACCTTCTCACTTCCAACCCCAAATGTATATATATACATGCAGTAGGTAGTCCATAATGTCAGAAAGGGCCTTGGGATTTGCCTGTGTGTAGTAGCAGGGCATCCACATTCTGTTTCCCAAGATGAGTATTTCTAGAGTTCCTAGGACTTTGTTCCTGAGGTACAGCCTTAAGGTTAAGCCCCACTGGAAGTCTCCATGCTCCTGTATTCTTTTCCTGAGACAATGATGGCAGTTAAAGAATGAATCTGCTGAGCATATCCCCAAGCAGCAAATAACTGTACTGATATTCAATATCTCTTCTTTGAGATATTGAATCTTGGGAAAAAGAAACCCTTCATGATTTGCAGGTGAAAGAGGTGACTAGTACAACTGTTCATGCCTATATACCTAATTTAGGGGCTTTGGACCAAGAACAGTACGATTTCATCTACACTTCAGCTGTGCATTTAACTATTTTCACGGGTCCAGCTTTAACTTTGTGTCTTAAATGAAAATACTGAAGTGTATGGACATTAAGAATCGTGTTAAAATTAATATAGAAATATTTTTGAATTTGCTCCAGCTCTTCCAAAGCTATGAGGAAGGGATATGTAAACAATACTGGTAACATGCTGCCAAACTGCAAGTACTTGTTAAACACAAGGAAAAACTTTTTCCCAGTGAGGGTTCCAGAGCCTGGAAGGGGCTGCCCAGGGAGGCTGTGGAGTCTCCTCTGGAGACATTCCAGACCTGCCTGGATGTTTCTAGGTGACCCTGCTGTGGCAGGGAGGTTGGACTAGATGATCTTCCAATCTTCTTAGGTCCCTTCCAATCCCTAACATTCTGTGATTCTGTGAAGTACTTTCAAGCTACTGGTTTTACAAGTAAATTCTGAACACTTCAGACTCTTCTGTAAATACTCCTTCCATATACCTGATTACTAGAGCTACACTGTGCACCACATGTTGGCATTGTACAGGAAGAAACAGAGATGCTGTCAACAGCACAAAGGATGGAGCTGAGCACCCAAGCACATCCAAACTGCACCACTGCAGCTCAGCACAGCGTTACATAGCTCATAGAATGTTTAGGGCTGGAAGGGGCCTCCAAAGGGCATCTAGTGCAGCCCCCTGCAGTGAGCAGGGACACCCTCAACTACACAAGGCTGCTCAGAGCCTTGGCCAACCTCACCTGGAATAGCTCCAGGGATGGGGCCTCAACCACCTCCCTGGGGAGGTTATTCCACTGATCCACCACCCTCAAGGTCAAGAACTTCTTCCTGAGATCCAGTCTAAATCTCCTCTTCTCTCCTCTCATTTAAACCCATTACCCTTTGTATTTTCACTAGAGGCCCTTGGAAACAACCCCTCTCCATCCTTCCTGTAGCCCCTTCAGGTACTGCAAGGTGGCTCTAAGATCTCCTTGGAGCCTTCTCTTCTCCAGGCTGAATAACCCCAGCTCCTTCAGCCTGTCCCCATAGCAGAGGTGTTTCAGCCTCTGATCATCTTTGTGCCCTCCTCTGGCCCTGCTCCATCAGCTCCATGTCTTTCCTGTGCTGAGGGCTCCAGAACTGGATGCAGTGCTCCAGGTGAGGTCTGAGCAGAGCAGAGTAGAGGGGCACAATCACTTCTCTCCATCTGCTGGCCACACTTCTCTTGATGCAGCCCAGGATGCCATTGGCCTTCTTGGCTGCAAGTGCACACTGCTGGCTCATCTACCAACACCCCCAAGTCCTTTTCTGCAGAGCTGCTTTCCAGCACCTCATCCCCCAGACTGGACTGATAGTGAGGGTTGTTCTGACCCAGGTGCAGGACTCTGCATTTAGTCTTGTTGAACCTCATGAGGTTCACCTGAGCCCACCTCTCCATCTTATCCAGGTCCCTTTGGATGACATCCCATCCCTCCAGCCTTTTGACAGCACCACTCAGCTTGGTGTCATCTGCAAACTTGCTGATGGTGCTCTTGATCCCACTGTCAATATAATTAATGAAGATATTAAACAGTACAGGTCCCAGTACAGACCCCTGAGGGATGCCACTTGTCACTGTTCTCCATCTGGATATGAAGCCATTGACCACCACCCTCTGGATGCGACCATCCAGCCAATTCCTTATCCACTGTACAGTCTACCCACCAAATCCATCTCTCTCCAGCTTGGGGAGTAGGATGTTGTGGAGACCGTGTCAAAAGCCTGTGGTATGTACTTGCAAGAGTTTTACCGGTGCTCCTACGCCAAAAGCCCTGGTCTGGAATCAAAGTCTCCCTGAAAGGGATGACAGCTTGTGCCCTGGGTGCACAAAGCTGCCTCCCACGCCAGGCTCCCAGCCTCCCCTAGCAAGGGACAGGCCAGGCCGTGCCGCCAGGAGCCTTCTCCTACCAGCTGCTCGGAGGCCATCAGCTTGAGAAACTTCTTGATGAAGTCCACGAGGCCTTGGATGGTCCGAGTCCGCTCCACGGCCCACTTCTTGGTCTTCATGATGGGAGTGTCACCCACGGCCTTCAGCAGGACGTCAACTGCGGGGAGAAAGGGGAGGGGCTCTCGTTAACACCGCCGGCCGAAGACCCGCCCCTCCCGCCCATTATTGGCCGAAACCACCCGTTCCCAACACCGATTTGCCAGCGCGCCCGCCCTTCACCGCGCAAAGCCCCGACGGGGACTTGTCGCCCCGTTTACTTTTCTTTTTGGTGTCGCCGGCGGGTTCCTCGGTGCCTGGCGAGCCGACCGGAGGTGGAGGCGTCTCAGCAACCCCCGCTGCGGCTGCGCCTTCAGGGGCTTCCTCCCCGCCTTCGCTCTGAGGTGAAGCAGGCGGCGGCGGCGGCTGCTGCTGCGGCGGCGGCGGCTGCTCCTCCGCTTCCGCCATGTCCACACCCCCCGGCCGGCGGAACTGACGCTACTTGCGATAGCTCCAGCGTGGGGCTATGGTTCGTCCCTCGCCGGGACACCGCCTCTCCCTGTCAGGTGACGGGGGGGCGGGAGCATCACGTGTGGCAGAAGCCCTTCCGCCGCGGACGGCCACAAATCGCCGGCGACGTGGTACTGCTGCCGCCGCTGCCTGGAGAAGCGTGGAAGGGGGAAAGGGCAAAGGGCGGGGGAGTTGAGCGGCAGCGAAGGGGCAGAGCAGCTGTGGGGGCTTCTAGCATAGCGAGCCCGGCGGCCGCCGCCGCCCCACCATGATCAAAGCCATCCTCATCTTCAACAACCACGGCAAGCCTCGGCTCTCCAAGTTCTACCAGCGCTATGTATGGGCGGCTTGGGGCCTGCTTCCCGGGGCGGGGGTGGGGGGCGAGGGACCGCGTCCGTCCGTTCGTCCGTTCGTCCATCCATCCTCCTGAGGCGGCACAGAGTGCGAGTTCCCCCAGGGGTAGCGGCTGGGGGAAGTTTGTATTCGTGGCGGGGGGGACACGTCTGCCCGGTGTCGCTCCGGGCGAGTCTTGGCCGCCTTTTGGCCTCCGCTGAGGGAGCGCTGTGGACCGAGGGCCTTGAGGAAGTGCAGGGTGGTTGGTACTGCCTAAGAGCGGCCGGGAAGGAGAATTGAGATTTCGGAGAAAGGGGTTGTTTTCTGCGGGAGATGTCTTTTGCTGGTGCTGAGGGTGGAGAAAGGGGGGGGGGGATCCCCTGAGCTTATCTGTGCCCGACTTCAGGTGCAACGCTGCCTGTCCCCCCTCCCTTCTGGAGGTGTTAGAACTGGGAGGGAGAGTTCTATCAACTCGGATGTTCATTGAGAAGGGAAACTTTCCGAGTACTGTAAAAAATATTGACATGAAAAAAGATGCATAATGGACTGTAAAAGTACGTTTATTTTTTTACCTGGGAGAAGGGAAGCAGCAGAACAGCTCTGGCCATGTGCACTGTGTGTGCTTTAACATGAAGGAAAAGAAAGTGCAGCCCCAAGAAATTAAGCAACTGTGTTGAAACTTGTTTTCATTCAGGGATAAAAGGTTTTAAGGTGTTTAGGTGTGTTTTAAGGGTTTAAGGTGTTCTGTTCATGTACTGTAGTACCTAGACTAAGCTCTGCTTGGGCTAACCTTGGGTATTAAAACACAAGATAACTATTAATGCTTCCCCAGAATTATGTACAATATATATTTTTCTCTAGTATTATTTTTTTCCTTTGATTTGCAGACACTTATTTGCAATTCTGGCTATTACAGAAGCCATGCTTACTTTTTTTTGGTTTCTTTTTTTTTTTTTTTTTTTTTTGATGGGATGTATCTGCTACATCTCGGAGCAGAAATGATGGCTCTGACACTTCCAGAGTGCACTGCTGGCAAGGAGTGTGAATGATACGGATCATTACTGTGGGTGACTGAATTTGATCCCTTCCCCTTAGAAGAGCAACACTGGGAAATTCTATCAGTTGTTTGTGCATGCATTTTCTTCTATCTCATCAGTTAAGGGTTACCAAACAGATGTCTTTAATTTGCCATTTCTAATTTAGAAATTAAGATGTATTAGGCTTGACGACAGACATTGATAAGTATTCTTGTGTGAATCCCTGCTTTATTCTTTGTAACTTCCATGGCAGAGGTCTGAAATTGTCTTTTTGTATCTTCTGTCACTGTTGTGTCATCAAAATCCTGGGAGGGTGAAGGAGAGGAAGAAGTGGCAGGAGGATACAACATTCTTCCCCATTCTGCTCTGCTAATTCCATAACTGGAATTAGAAAAAAAAAAATCCTCAGTGTTTAAAGTAGTGTAATATGTTTGTATAAACAAACCACATTTAAATTTTGAAAACAGGAGCAGCAAATGAAACTGAAGAAATTACATGATTTGGTGATTTCCCTAAAGCTTTGTGGTGCTCACAAAGCTGCACTTTCTCCTTCTGTGTTCTCTGGAGCAGTTTTGCTTCTGCTGGAGGGTTTTGTTGTTTGCTTGCTTGTTTTTTTTTCTGATACCTTTATACATTCTAGAGGTTATTTGTTAAACAGCACATGAATTTAAAGGGGTGAATGCAAACCAATTTGATGGCAGGCTTTGCTTAGCAGGGTACTGCATTGTTACAGCTGAAATTACTTTTAAGATAATATGTACCAGTTTTGCTCAGAGTATTTGTTCATATAATGGTTTAAAATGCAGACCCCCGTGCTTGGGCAGGGATGAGGGCCATCTGTCTGTGCTTAGTAAGTTTAGGTCTCGTGCTATAAAGTAAATTCTGGCAGGATTTTAGGAGGTTTTGGTTTTGTTTTTTTTTTTAATTTTTTATTTTTTTTTTTTGCTATAGAAGTCCATACCTGTTAAAAGAAGTCCACTGTTACAGAAAGGTGATGTGATGGAGTTGCAGTGGGGACTGAAGAATCTTCCTCAGTCCCCACTTCAAGAAAATTCAATTTGGAAATGACAAAAACGATATGCAGATTGTTAACTGGCAGATTTAAGGTTTCAGAAGTAGATAGTTTGAGGGTGCTGGTATGCTCTGTGTTTATTTTTATCTTGGTGTGCTGTGTACTGTTTATTAATCCATTTTAGCTTGATGGCAAAACGTGTTTTCTTTCGTAGAGTGAAGACACACAGCAACAAATTATCAGAGAGACCTTCCATTTAGTATCCAAACGTGATGAAAATGTCTGTAATTTCCTAGAAGGAGGATTGTAAGTATCAAGGTTGAAACAAATGCCCAATACTTAACTGGCTAGCAAATATTACTGCTGATTGCAATAGCACTGTTTTTTACAGTTAGAAGTAAAATCTGTGTCACTTGAGATAATTGAATATACAAAGAATAATGCTGCAGCAGATATACAAGTTCTTTACTAACAGAAGCATGGAGATATATATATATAAAATTATATATTAATATATATATATTAATACACACATGTATTAAAATGGGGTGGGCAATAAACCCGTGTTTGTTTTTTTTTTCTACTGACATAATATCATATCTGATGTTCTAATTGTTTCAAACACAAGATGGGGAGGAAACAGCCAGATGATACCTGACCAGTTTCCCTGTAATTAAGCTAAATGTTTCTGGTCTCATTGGAAGAGGTGCTGAGATTTTCCACACTCAGTGAGGGAACTTAAAATATTTTGTAGCTGTTGCTTTGACTTGAGCTTCTAAAATTTGAATGGTTAGCCTTAATATTCCTTTTATCAGGGTTCAGATATTAATCATCATGAGTAAATAGATACAAAGCCACCTTCTAGAAAAAGGGGTTATAATTAATGGAGAAAGCTCATGATCTCCAGTCTAAACAGCCTGTTCAATACTGAAATTTCTGATTATTCAAAGTTAGTACTTTTTTTTTTGTGTGTGCAGAGTCAGTTGAATGCTTAGCTGTACTGTGTTAATGGTGATGTCTTATTCATGATAAGGATTATTTCTGGGTTTTTAAATTTATTTTACTATTTTTAAAACTCTTGGAACCACTCAACTATTGATTCTATCATTAGAGTTCTTGGAGATGATTTCAGGCTGGAAATGTACTGGCTTGAATTCTGGAAGTGAAAAAAGAAGCCATTTGGAGCCTTTGAAAAAATCCACAGCTGTGCAACAAGAAGAAACTAAGACAGGGGACACTATTTTGGATTTCTTCCTACTACTCAATTCCAGAGTTACCATTTCAGTGTTTTCCAGTATAAAATGATCCCTGTCTTGAGGGAAGAAAAAAAAAAAAGTTTGCAAGTTACCCAAAGGCCTCAGCATTTTATGTCTGCTAACTATTGTGTACTGAAGGGTTTGAAAGAGTTGGGTAGATAAAGCACAAAGGAGGAAACTTTAATTGCCATCTCTTTCCACTTCCTCATTGATTTGTAATTTTTTTATTTTTTTTTTTAAACATGGTCCCTGCTCTTCAGGAAAAAATTCCCCAACCCTGCTAACACCCCACATCCCCTATTTCCCCCTCAAGCATTAATGCAAAGAAAGGTGCTTAAGCAAAGGTGACCTTAAAGATTACTTAGTCTATTTATTTGTTTACATATTGTCCTTCTTTGATAAAGGCAGAAAATAAAGGGGTGAGTTGTGATAAACCAAGCAGGTGATTTAGTGGAGTAGACTGAAGTGATAGTTGGGCTGTTCAGAACCATTTATGTTCAGGCTGCAAAATATTTTTGTTTCTATTGGAGTGTGCCTTCTACTGCTTAAAGCAAATATCAGTGATCTGAATAATATTTTTACTTATGATTTATGTGCCTTCTTTGTGCAGGCTGTAGTGGTAGAAATACCCGTGTGGACCTTTCTCTTTTTGTTCAGTAATGTGATGACTGGTGAATCCATAAAAAATTAATTGCTTCTGTCACTTCAACATTGCATCACAAGCTGACAGTTCTAGTACAGTCCTATTTCCCAAGACACCAAACATTTTGTGGCACAAGAATGTTACATCTTCTTGGTTATTAGATGGACTGTAAATGTGATTTAAGGTGGTTTTTTTTTTTCTGTAATCCAAATGCCAATCTGCATTATGTTTTTCTTCTTCCCTTCCTCTCTTGGAAGGGCAGGGAAGGATTCTTGGGCATACACTCTGTTAATCACTAAAGCAGATTAATCCCTGTGCAATGCCCACTGGTGTGTAATGGAATTACATTTTAATACCCATGTTTTTGTGATTCTGTGAAACTGCATGACTTCTTGGACTGATTTTAGTAACAGGTACATATGTCAATGGAATTATGATCCATGTGGATTAACAAGAGCTATGCTTCTGTGGTAACTGTAACTTGGATTATCATAGTACTTCTTCAGTTGTAATTTTATATATATATAAATCTATTATATATCTGGATTTGAGAATGCTCCAGCCAGCTATTAATGATAGGCCTATTAAGGCAAATAACTGAGATTTTGCCCAGCTTATCCTGAGATGCCTACTAAGCTTTCCTTTTTTTTTTTTTTGTCTCTTTTTTTAGACTTATAGGTGGATCTGATAACAAACTGATTTACAGACACTATGCCACCTTATATTTTGTCTTTTGTGTGGATTCTTCAGAAAGTGAGCTTGGCATTTTAGACCTCATACAAGTAAGTTGGGGTTTTTTTTGTTGCTCTTTTTTAAATTAAAGTGAAATTCTGCTTCATAGTACTTCAGCATTTAGCGGTGTCTCTTTCAGTAATGTTTGGAAGTGAAGGTGACTTTCAGACTGAACACACCCAAAGTGCTGAGTATTACTTTTAGATTGTTTGCAGTTTTCTGGACTACCTTCAGCAGCTGTTTTTTTCCTGTCACTTTTTAAGGTCTTAAGGAAAAAATGGTTAGAGCATTTACTAGACAAATTTATATTGAGAGCCTTGATGAATAAAGCTTTGTGTATTGTATGTTTATAATGGATTAATACATACAAAACCTCTTTGGATTAAACTGTCCTTGTGACTTGGGAGCTTTTGGTCAGACACACCTTAGGAAATGACTGCAAATGCTGCCCTTTGCAGGTGTTCTGCCCTGGGGTGTCAGGGTGGGTGGAGAGAGTGGTGAGGAGAAGAGAGCCAGTACAGGTTCTTTCTGGATCTCAGTAACAAAGTCTTGGCAAAACAATAGCTTAATAACTATTTAATGGAATAAGAAGATGAATGTAGATAGTAAATCTTAACAGCCCTTCAGATGCTGGGCATCCCATGTTAGTGCAGCATCCAATGCTGCATCCATCCCAGGTGGATTTTCCCATCTTGTGCTGCTTGGTTCATGGAGAGAAGCTCTCCTTTTCTTTTCTTTTGACTGCTGAGATTTTATATAAATGTCCTAACAAAAAAACTATTCTTAAAGGATGTTCTCATGAGAACTTCTTGCTGCACTCTGAGGTACAAGCAAGGCCATGCAGGTGGCTTAACCATTGGTACCAAGTGGGAGCTGCCTGCAGGCTCCTCTGTTACAGTCAGCTGGCTGAGTTTATCCTGCAGCCAAGGGATTTGTGTGGTGTTAGACCTGTCCCTACGCAGGTTAAGTGTTATGTGGCTCATTAACTCCTGAACATACAGCAGTCTCTCCATCAGGATCAATACATTCCAATCCTTGATCCACCTTACAGTTTGCCTTTCCCAAAGACATGATGATCTGTAGATGACATAAGGTGGAGGCTTCTCAAATCCAGTAGAGCAGACCTGGCCTGTTCCGGATGTCCCAATAAGGTCGCCCCTGAGCCTCCTCTTCACCAGACTAAACAATCCCAGCTCCCTCATCCTATCCTCATAGGAGAAACTCTCCAGACCCTTCACCAGCTTCGTTGCCCTTCTCTGAACCCGTTCCAGTATCTCAACATCCTTCCTGTAATGAGGGGCCCAAAACTGGACACAGTACTCAAGGTGAGGCCTCCCCAGTGCCGAGTACAGGGCTACAATCACCTCCCTGCTCCTGCTGGCCACACTGTTCCTGATCCATGCCAGGATGCTGTTGGCCTTCTTGGCTGCTTGTGCACACTGCTGGCTCATATCCAGTCAGCTGTCCACCAGCACCCCCAAGTCCTTCTCTGAAGTGCAGCTTTCCAGCCATTTCTCCCCAAACCTGTAACACTGCAGGGGGTTGTTGTGACCCAAATGCAGGAGCCTGCACTTGGTCTTGTTGAACCTCATGCAGTTGGTTTCAGCCCATCGCTCCAGCCTGGCCAGATCCCTCTGCAGAGCCTCCCGACCCTCAGGCAGATCGACACACCTACTCAATTGATGTTCTATTCTGCAGGGCAACTTTGCAAGTTCAGCTACAATTTTATTTATTACAGTGTCTTAAAATTGTTACATTAGTAGTTTCCAGTTACACAGTGTGAACTAAATTTTACTTTAAGGTATTAAACTGCTTGAGTTTACTGCTACTATGTTTGTATAGCACTTATATTCTCTGAATTGCAGAGATGTTAAGCCTTTCTCTGAGCTGTGTTGTCTTTTGTTCCAGCAGTACTTCTATGGATTTCTGTGTCTGTCTTTATATTTCACATCTCTTCCATTATGCTCTTATTTAATCCCATGCCAGTATAATTACTCCAGAAGGAAGTAGAAATAATAGAACTGCTATTTCTATTTATAGAAATAATTCACTTTTTTTCTGACCCACATGATTTTGTTTCAGGTCTCACTGCAGTACCAGCAGCTGTTCAGTATTCCTATTTCTCTACATCATTGTAATTCAACCATTTGATTATAGTAGAAAATGTACAGAGATTAACAAACACTTTAATTTCCAGTCTGGCTCACAAGAAGGATCTGTTTAATCCTCTTAGCAGCAGCAATCAGAATTAAATGTATCTTAACACTGGAAAAGTGCATTGCGAAAGTTTGTTAGTATGTCTCAACCCCATGTGCAATGCAGGCTGACAGTATACATGCATCTACTGAAGCAAGTAAGCTTTATCTGTTTGGTTTTTTTTGTTGAAGTTCTGAACTATTTTCATCTATCTTTGTTTACTGTAATCCAGAAACAAGACGTAAGAGCAAGTCATCTGGAGTTTGTAATGAATCATATGTATATTGAACTGTTTAAATAAAAAATAAAAATAATTTAAATAAATAATAAAAGGGCCAGTTTATGATCTTGTTAAAATAAACTGGTGAAATGAACCTAGCACTCAGACTAGCACATAAGCATTGTTTGTCTTGTAAAATGACTGAATCTCTAGGACATTAGATTACACATGGCAGCCTGCAGTTCTTTTCAGCATAAAGGTTTTTGTTGTAATACTTCAATGATACTTCTGTGAGGGCCATTTCACCATTAGGTCAGAGCTGTTTTTCACAGGTAAGTCTTCTTGGCTCAGGCTTAATTAATTCACTGTATCTGTTACTAACTATAGGCCCTGCATCATTTTTGATCCTGTGTTCAAACTAGAGGTGTTTAAACACACCTCCTGCAATTTCATACTGTTAACAGGACAAAAAAAACTTAACAGGACAAAAATTAAGTTTTTTTTTTTACTGTTTTGTTAATACAAACACAAGCTTCTGCTTATTGTTTTTGAATAATTGTATGGGAGATAGGTCAGCATCTATGCTGTTCTTGGTAGGCTTTGTCATCTTTTTTATTCATTGTAAACTTATCTCATGACTTGTAGCTATTTCAGCCTCTTCTTGTTAGCCTGTGAAATGTAGGGCTATAGCACACAGAAATAAAGTAAATAAGGAAATAAAACTAGCTGTAGACTGCCACGAAGAAAAACTGAGTCACCATTACAATGGTACCTATCTATCTTCTAGACATGAAAGCCTATGTCATACAAGCATTTTTGAGGATTCTAGCCCATTGCTGTACTTCCAAGATGTGTTGGAAGCAGCTACATTTTTGAGATCAGTTTTCCATGGAAAGCTGTATGTAGCCTTGCAAGATAATATTTACTATTACTATATGGGAATTGCAGTGCAGTTAATGAAAGATGTTTTTTTTCAGCTCTTAAATAATCCTGATCAGAGATACTTTTATGCTCATTAAATAAAAAAAGGTAGAGGCATATGACTGGGATTCCTCTTTTGTCAGAAAAATCCCTATCTACTTCTTGTAGTTGATTTTAAAGTTGTGTGGAAAGTACAGGGCAGGAATTAAGAACAAAAAAAGAACTTTTTGACCTAAAAAGCCTTATTGGTAATACATGAAATGTATTGGTAGGTATGCTTGAAAGACCTAGCACACTTCTGTCTTTCCCTTACACTGTATGATCCTGACAGGTTCTCTGTGTAATCTATGAAAAGTTTAAATTTTTTTTTTAATCCTCTTTCCCCCACCACCCTGCTACTTACTTCAGTGGTTGTGCATGGGCTTGTCTTTGAACTGTAAACAGAGTAAGATTTCAGCAATGAAGCACAAGGGGGAGCTAGTAATTCACTGTGTGTGCATCCCTTATTTTTCTGCTATTTTACTCATTTATGTTTCTTTTCCAATACTATCACAAGGTGCATTTGAACTGATGTGTGGCGTGTGTATGTCTGTGTCTGTCCTGAAACAATTGGTGTGTATCCTGGTTATTTTGATCAATAAATCTGCAGCATCTGAAGCACTTACATTCTAGTACCTGCCATAGTGTGCAGTTCATTTGACTCTCAACTAGAATTTACTGTGAAAGTGGCTCTTATTTTATTTACCATTTTGATTATTTCAATCCACCTTCAAATAGGTCAAGGAATGTTAGTGTAAAAAGTGTAGTTAGCTTGTAGACTAAGGCTTTTAAAGACCAGGTGTAAGATACATACCCTGCCAGTGCTGAATTTGCTTACTTTGAGCAAATTCTCCATCACAAATGGAAGATTGAGGAAGTTTTCATAAGAAATTCTTAGCCGAAGAAAAATATCTCTGAAAAAAAAATACATGGTGCAGTTGATTTCCTTTAGATTAAAACCTGTTTGGTGTGCATTACCTGTGTTGTGTTGCAAGCAGAGATCTGTGAATTCACTCGGTGTGCGGTGGTGTCATTACGTGTTCGGTAAAGGTTTGAAAGCAACACCACTGTAACTATAACTGTTTTTACAGAAGCCCTAGTTAACTTGGAGAAGGTCACAAAAACTCCTGTGTTATCAATGTGTGGGCATACATACTGCTGCCACATACAAAGATCTTTTGATGGGCCTTTTTGATGATTTTTGAGTTGGTTTTGTTTTTATTTTGTTCGTTTGCTTTCCAGTTAACTGGATGGATGTAAATGGATTAATGTGCAAATTATGTAATGTATGTGAGGGACGTTTTCTTGCACAAATAGTGCCAAACTCTTAGCTCTTTTAACTAAAACCTTTGAATAAAGGTTGTGTTTACACTCTCCCATCTTCTTCCTGCAGCTTATATCAAGCAGCACTGTACTTGTAACCACATACTCCTAAGGTACAAGGAAAGTAAGAGGAGATTGCTGGTCATTTGTCTTGCTGCACATAGGTGTGAGCTGTGTAATTTGTTCTGCTTAACATACAGACTTGAGTTTTTTTTTTCTCTAAAGAACGGATATGAGCAGACTGTTACTATCACAACAAATTAACAGCTACTTGAAGAATTAAAACAAAGCTCTGCTTTGCTTAGCTTCAGTATAATTTAATAGAAGCATATTAATTTACTTAGTAACTGTTGTCAGTGAGCCTTACTGTCTTGAGCCTATGGAAATGCTTTGTGTTCCCAGCTTGAGTTGGTATTTTGATATTAAAGAATTATATTTATCCAAAATGCATGGAGCACCAGTTAAATGTAGTTTGACTTCAAAATTGAGATTGATAATAGTAGTACTAGCAACAGCAGAGCGTGATCTTCTCTTGTATAGTGTAAGCAGGATCTGAGACCAGGGATTCAGATGTAAGAATAATCTTTCTTGATATGGAGGGTAGGCAGCTAGAAATGGCTGATGTCAGGTAGACCTGTTCCACTGTGGATATAAAAATAAGTATCTATATAAAGAGCAAGCTCTTTGTCCACTTTTATTTTTGTCAGCAAAATATGGCTTATTGTTCCAATTTCTCTGGTTATAGGTAGTGTGAAATTTGGTTCCTCTCAAAGACTAAGGTAGGAATAAGATGTGTTAAGAAGAGAGAATCAAAACCAGATGTTTAAATTCTTCTATGTTGCTTTTTTTAAGGGTTGAGTTTAGAACTGCTATTAAAAAAAAAAAAAAAAAG
>VYZU01046265.1:732-13828 GCA_013401355.1 Ceyx cyanopectus
CAGCCCCGCCGCCCGCCCATGAGCCCCGCCGGTTGAGCCCCACAGCCCCGAAGCGGCGGCGGCAGCAGCGGCGGCGGGAGGAGGAGGAGAAGGAGGAAGGTCGGACACCCCTGCGGAGAGCCGCTCGCCGAGGAGGAGGAGGAGGCGGAGGAGGAGGAGGAAGGGCAGAAGAGTGGCCGGCGCCCCCCGGGCCGGTGCGTGGCAGCGGGATGTGGCGGGCGGAGGCTCCGCGGCGCTGAGCGGGTGCGGAGCGGCGCGGCCCCGGGCGCGGAGCGGGGAACGCTCTCGCCGCCGCCTCCCGCCCCGCTGCGCAGCCCCCGGAGCCCGCCCGCTTCACCAGGACCTCGATTTATTCCGTATGGTTTCGGCTATTTCTAAGGAAAAGAAAAAAAAGAGAAAAAAAAAAACCGCACGATCCCCGAAGCCCCGAGAGTGCTGGCGGAGGAGCCTCCAAAATCGGAGATCTGGCCACTTTTTGCATTTTCCACCCGTCGTTTCTTTCTGTTATTATTGTAATTTTGTGCGAAAGGAAGTTATGAACAACTGCAAGTCAGGAAGTGGAAATCCACACCGGTTGTGACAAGCTAGGGCTAAAAACTATTTCATTATTTATATAGATGTGTCTATCAACATTCTGCTTTTCATCCAAAGAATAAAGGGAAATACTGGCTAGCCCTATGTTTGACGGTGAATGACAGACTGCATCTGAGGAAAGGAAGGACTAAATATATCAGCAGAGAACACCACCGTTATTTATTGAACTCAAGAGACCTTTTTTTTTTTAACCCAAAGACTGAGCAAGAGATTTAATGGGTCAGTAGAAGGGGAAAAAAAAATTTAAAGGCCCTTTTGCTACTGAAGTGCAGCTAACCTCAAAAATAGGAGCCGTACTCGTAAGACAGATACTGAAATTAAGGCTTTACGTGATGAATTTTCTATCCTATGGATATCAGTTTTGAGATTACAAACCAAGAAGATCTGTAATTGATCTAGCACCAGATAATTTCAATGCCTAATATTCCCCAGGATTGCTGGAGTACCCTAGGAGCTGCGTCGGACTGTACTCGGGGTATGCCATGGGCTGTATTCAGAGTATCAGCTGCAAATCCAAAGTTTTCCGGGAAAGCATTTCAGTGATTGAAGTCAAAGCCTCCATCGACCCCATTCCCACCAGCATTGACGAGTCCTCCAGCGTGGTCCTGCGCTACCGGACCCCTCACTTCCGAGCCTCTGCACAAGTGTTGGTGCCCCCTCTTCCCAAGAAGGAGACCTGGATCGTGGGCTGGATCCAGGCTTGCAGCCACATGGAATTTTACAATCACTACGGGGAACAGGGAATGTAAGTAGTTCCAAGAGCGCGTGTGGGTGCGTTTGCCTAGGGGGAAGAAAGAGCTGGAGGACCGTGGCCTGGCTGGGAAATACTGGATTAAGTCCTAAATTATAATCCAGTTGGTTTGCTTTTTAAAACCCAGCTCTTCTGAAACTTAACAGGACTTTCTCATGGGTTTAAAATACAGGAGAGCTTGTCTCTGTCCTTCACAGGAGTGGGTATTCTCTCCTAATGAGAAGGTGCTTGAGCCCTCACCAAACCCCACTTGCTCTACTGGGAACCCAAAAGCAATACTGTATTTCCCAGCGGCTTTTGTGCAGCACTGGAGATCCTGAAATCTATCAGCCCTGCTATGACAGGCACCCCTGTTGAGCTACATATTTGATATGAGGTGGTCCTCCCACCATCAGCTCCTCTCATCTACATCCCACCCCATCCCTTATGGGGTAAATTGCACACTAATGAGCCCCAGGGAAACCCGAGGGCTGACACTTGTGGCACGGTGCCCTCCCCAGCGTGCCATACTGCTGCAGTGGCCCACGGCTGTCAGCTCGACAGCCCACCAGCCCCAGGAGCACATTCAACGTCACAGGAGGAATCCTGCTTGCTTTGCCCACGGTAGCAGGCAGCCCACAGGGAAAGAACAAGATGGATTTAACCCACGGATAGTTTCAACCCTTTGCATCACCTTGGAGCAGGGTGCAAATTCCCCCTTACTCTCCTTTTGGGTAATGTAAGAGTGGGGTTATATAGGTATATATGTAAGGTAGGGGGAATTTAGGGGCACCAAAACCCCCATGTTTCTGGTCAGACAGTCATAGCAAGGCAGGAATGAGTCAAATTAAAATGTCACTGAGAAAAGTCATCTCTGTGGTTCCCCAGCAGTTTGTTGAAATGCTGTTGCAGGCTCTGGCCCGTAGTTAAATCAGCAACGGCACCCGACTCAGGCGCCTGCACAGAACAGCAGTTCTGCAGCTCACAGTGCTGAGCAGCACCCGGTTCAGCCTCCTGGTGCAGCAGAGATCTGTGTGTCCAGCCACAGGGACAAAACCTGACCACAGAGCCTGGCACTGGCAGATGGTTTGGTGGCTGGAGGTGCTGATGCTGCTCAGTCTCTAGGGCAAGGGAGAAAGGATGGGAAGGTCAGATCTAAGCAACCCTTCTGCTTGCTCACCCCGGGCACCCTGTGTCAGGGGGATGCTGGCTCAGCTCCCCCCCAGGGGTCATTCTGGGTGGCTTAAAAACTGGTGAATGAGGAGGGCTGAGGGAGGACAGGAACACCGATTAGGGCTGGAGAGCAGGACACTCTGATTTAAGCAGTGCCTTCCTGATGGCCTGAACATCTGCACGCACACTCTGGCCTTTCTTCCCTCCCTTTGCCTGTAAGCCCAGATGAGGACATGGGTTCAGCATCTCAGACATAAAATGAATTTGCATTGTAAGATGTGGAGCAGAAGGAAGGGCACGCTGAGGAGCAGGCGTGACAGACTGTTCCCCCCCCCTCCTGTCCCCACATTCCCTCTCTGCTCAAGAAGAAAGTGCCTTCAGAAGCAAACTAGCACCTGACAAACACCAGCAGCGAGGCTTAGCAAGAGAGAAGACCAGCTTATCTTGATTTTAAAAGTACTTACCACAGGCCTGAAATCTGTAGGCTTTTTGGCTCCAACAGCATCTTTAGCAAGGACAATTTGTTGCTCAGATGTTCCCAATTCCAGGCCTTTGGGATTTGCATGTGTAATTCTCAGGCTCATTTAGAAACCCTGTCTTTGGCGACCAGCTGCAAAAGAAAACCAAAAAACCCACTGTATATAAATACAGCTCACATAAAGAGGACTGGGCAGAGAGCTGTTCTGCCAGTGCTGCCATGGGCTGCAAACCTCACCCTGAACTTTTATTTTCTGCACCTGAGTTTTCTATGTTAGAAATGAGGGTTTGGTACAGTTCTTCCCTTGCTGGAATGCTTTGAGACAATAAAAAAAAAAAGTTGTATCTGTAAGCTGAGTGCTGTAAACAGGTAGTTCGAGTTAAAAACTGCACCTATCTATGAGATCTGTGAGCCAGAAAACTGTGGGAACAAGGATTTCTCCCTAGGAGGTTCATTGACATTGAACTGATAAATTAAAGAGAAAAAAAGAGTTCCCCAAACATAAGTAGGAATTGCTCTGCTCCTCTGCTCTCTGTCTATAGACCTGTCGCCATCTGAAAGCTATAAATAAAGGTGTTTGGGAGGAAAGGCCTCTCCCAGTGCCATTGAAACACGCTCTTGGAAGACCTTTAGAGAGAGAGAAAGGACACAAACCTCTCTGAAAGGATGGGCCAAGCCTTTAGCTGGTGTAATTCAACATAATCCCCCTGACCTCCACAGAGCTGCATTGATTTATGCCAGCAGAGTATTTGTCCCAACTTTCCATGATGAAGCCAGACTACTGGAAAGTGTTTGTTCGGTTTTTTTTAATTGCTGGAGTGACAGGCAAACAGAAAATGCCAAATAATCAAAAAAAATCAGTCGGTCACCCAGAGAATTGATACTTAGAGATGGCTTTGGATTAATTTCTCACTTTTATGCTCTGGAGCTGTTAGCTGTCTATAAGCTGGACGTGAGGCTGAGGATGGAAACAGCTGAGAAATACTGGAGCAGATGGAGCTGTGCTCTATAGGGATGTTTGCTACGGAGGGGATAATTTCCACACACGTGGTTAAAGCAGCACTGATAATTTGGGGCTAAATGCAGCAGTTTTAAGCATAAAGGAAGATAATTGAGGCTCAGATAACACACACAGTGGTATTAATTGGATGCGTAAGTCAGTAGTTGCTGCTGGGAGCACGAAAACCACCAGTGTGAGGATATGGATGTGGTCTCTGACCTCCCTCCAAGCAAAACTGGGGCAAACTCCTGTTTGGCTCCCTGGCTGATATTTCTGCTCCCCCCAGCAGGGTTTTACTGTGTACCTGTAGGGAAGGATGCTGCTGTGCAGTGGGAGGCATCACAATCCAACCTTAGAGCTCTGACCTGTGCAGGAACAGCTGGTCCAGGTGCTTGGTGGGATCTCATGGGGTGGGTGCTGTTTTTTGTGCCCCGTGGTGCAGCACCTGGTGGGATCCCTGTCAGAGGCTGGGAGATGCTGGGATGGCATTAGCCTGCCTTGTTTCTTCATCTCCATGGAGATGTGCAAGAAGCTGTGCAGATGGAGATATGCAAAAGAGAGAGATAAATAAAATTGGAGTTCAAATACAATCAGACAAGAATCTGGAGATGTTCCGGGGGGATATTTCTTCCTTGGAGAAGCCAGTGGGGCACCTGAACAGCATTACACCAGTGCTGTGAATATGTGAATTTGCCTTACTGGGCATCTCTTGTGAGATGAAATCTTCCGTGCCCTGCAGCAGAGAAACAATGAACTCGAGAAATCAACTTGTCAAGTGAATAAACCCCCAGTCTTCGGGAGGGAAAACACAGTCAAAACCAGACTCACCATGGGAATTTACCCCTATGGAGGTTTAGAGGAAAAGGCTTTGCTGCCCTTGCATGGCTCCTGGCACTTACCCATGCTGTAAGCACCCACCTTAGCCCAGGTAAATAGGCTGTCCAGGCTGACTTGAGTCTGCTCAGCTAAACCAACAGAAATTTGTCCCTTAATGGCCAGTTTTATGCTCGTTTTACTCCCATGTGCATAAAACATCACTGCTGGTTCAAGAGACGAGGCAGGAACATGCAGCTGGAGGACGAGGGGGAAGAGGGACCACAGCAGCATGGCTCCGACAGCTGGGGAACAACAGATTAAATTTCCTTCCTGTTCTTCACTATAACCCTGGCTTGAATTGCTTGGTGTGCTGGAGTAGGTGAGAGAGACACTGTAAAGGACAATTTTAAATTAAGCAGCTCCAAATATCAGGTTTTCTTCCTTTCAACCAGTCACAAGCACAGTGCTGGAGGGAGGGAAGGCAAGTAGGAGCAGAGATGTGAAATACCCCAGACAGCTTTTTCCCTGTCCCCACACATCACATCACACTGCTACCTGCACCGAGCACAGCCAGTGTCTGAGCAGGGCTGCTCTGCTTTAAGGAGTGGGTGGAGAGGAAGGGTGCTGGAAAGCACAAGGGGATGCAAGTCCTACTGGCCTGTCACTAATTAGGAGCTGATTTTAAGGAATCAGGGCTGAGAATGCCCTGGTGGCTGCTGCCTGGTTGAAAAAAGGTGAATGGAACAGACCCACGGTGCTGCTGGGTGCTGCTGTGCTTGGCTTTGCTGTCACTGCAGAGGCCCCTGCAGTGATTGTATGCTGTGGACCAGCCATCTGGATGGGCTTGGGGTAAGCTGGGGGCTTCATTTCCTTTGACAGGATAGGGAGAAAGGCATCTGAATAAGGTCTAGGAGGCTAAAACCTGCGTAAAACTGCCCAGCTGTCAGCAGCAGGGCTACAGTCCTACCACAAGAAATAACTCAGAGTTCCTGCTCCTGGTAGCAGGAAGATACTGGTTAAGAGAGTTTTGTTGGTGGTTCCAGTCCCTGGTGTTGCTCATGCTGACGCTGAAGTTTCAGAAGTGGCAGAGACAGGATTGTCAGTATTACAAGCCAGAATCTACTGATTTTGGAGCTGATCAGCTCCAGTGAATTCATGAAACCAGATAGGTTGGTTTCTTTTCATGCCTCTTCCCTGCTATCATCAGCAAAATGTTTACTGGGCACTTTTTGGTCTTCCCTTGGCTCAACACCACCACAGAAAGATGCTGATGCAGCCAAAGATTATTCCACAGCGTTCTTTCCAAAATCATCCGAAAGGCCAGTCCTTGGCATATTGCTTAACGTGGACATACTGGGGAAGCAAAGGCAGGAGGGAAGGGGCAGCCACCAGCCTCAGCCACCCCCATGCAGCCTCTGCTTTCTCTCCAGTCATGGGATCATCATAAGGCCTCGTTTTTCTTCTTGTTACTAAGCTGTGCAGATAAAGTGTGATGGTTTTGAAACCCCGGGGTTAACCACACTCGCTCGAATTAGGCACAGTGTGCCCCACAGAGACACACAGGCCAGTTTCCTCTTCCCTGTTCCTGCCCACGCCTTTTCTCTAGCAGGGTGCACTGCTGAGCTGCTTAGGAGCACACTCAGCTCTGCACTGGGGCTTCTCGGGCTCTGCAGGCAGCATTCTGCCTTCAGTAACCTGCCCTGGCCCTGACACAGCTCCACCTTTCTGCTCTCCTTTAAACCGTGGGCACATGCTGAGAAGGTCCTGCCATTCTGTTCTGGTCTGGAGTCAGATACATTTACTGGCAATGAAGACAGGGACAAGCAGATCTTAGCTGACCTGCAGTTTCTGAGCAGACCTGACCTGATTCGCCCACCATCCTCTGATCTGAGTAGGCTGGAGCAGCCCAGGAGGGTTATCAGCCTCTCATAGTACCTCAGGTCCCAGTTTGGCACCTCCCCTTCCCACAAGAGAAGCTGTGGCTGCATCGCAGCACCACGCCTGTCCTGGGGTGAACCTGTGGGAAATTGTCACGTCTCATCCCCAGGTGACAGCCAAGCTGAGTACTGGCCACTGTCTGAATGGAGAGTAATCCTAAACCAGCTGCTGAAAGGGAGAGAAAGAGCCCGGAGATGGTGCTTCTGAGCCGGGCTGTGCGGCGGGGAGGAGGTGGGGGCTACACGACCGAGCTCCTCCGCCCGCTGGGGACCGAGTTGATCCGACATCCCCGGGGCCTTTCCCTTCTCAGCTCTCCCCGAAGAGCAGGGGGGACAGTGACCCAGCCTGGCGCCAGTTCAGAGCGCAGAGCGGCCATTTCTCCGATGGATTGGGGGGTCGTGGCGGGAGGACTGCTCAGGGATCTCCTTTTGGCTGCCTTCGCTCACAATTTTCTTCCAGGGCAAGGACTCCCTCTGCCTGCTGGCTATAGTCTGAAGGAGAGGATTGCTGCAGAGCTGACAGCAGCCCGGAATGTGCGCAGGGAGATGTGGCGCTTGCATAACCCCCGGCTGCTGCTAACCCCTGTCCTGCTGCTCCGAGCATCCCCGCAGCAGCCCGTGTCCTGCCTTGCCCTTAACCCCCTGGGTCTGACCCGCAAAACAGCTGCTTCTCACGCAGTGCAGCCCTTCTCCCAAATGCCTGCCATGGCGCTGGAAGATTTTTTGCTAGGACCCCTGGCTGGCATGAAAAAAAACCCACCAAAGATAAATGAGAGCTTTAAATCCTTCCTGCTATCTTCTAGCTCCAGCCAGACATTTACAGCTAACTGCTGAACGATCCAGTGGTTACAAACATGGAGGCACTTCACGGTCATTAGCTAATTAACAGTCAGAACAGCTCTGGGAGATGGTCACATTAGACCCGGGTATTGGAGAGGAGCAGCTTGTCCCAAAGCTGTATCAGAGCCGGCCGGGCCCAAGGCATCCCCTCCACCTACAGCCCCCCCTCAGCCCAGGGGCTATTTTAAGCCACAGCACCAGCCTTGTGAAAGGTTGGGACAGTCACCCTGACTAGCCCCAGCGTGTCCCCTCTGCCTCCCTCCAAAGATAAACCGTGTCCCATGGCACAGCTTAACAGCAGGGAGCCACAGGGCTTTGGAGCTGGTGCACAGCCCAGTGTCCCAGCTCCACGCTGGGGTCAAGTGAAAATGCCACACTGGGAGCTGCTGCTGATGCCACGCAGCCCCTTTGGCCACAGAGACATCATCTCTGGGTGGCAGGGAGGGCTGATTCATAAATCAGGAGAGAAGGTACATTGGAGGCACCTCTACCAGCTTGCTTTTTAAAGGAATGTCCTTAAAATACCTGGCACGAGCTGAACACACAGTCTATGCTTATGGCATCTTTAGTCTGCAAGTATCTTACCCGTTTTCTGACACGTTTACAGTAGTTTGCTTCTCCTGGTAAATCTAATCTCCAAAATTAAATTGGAAGTGAATAAATCCAAGTTGTGCATCAGCTTTACAAGGTGACAGAGGAGTGTTTTCACTTACTTTCTTGCTAGAAAGACTGACCTTTCTGTCAGTCTCGCAAGTGCAGCACACAGACGACCGGCTCAGGCAGTTTTACCAGCTGGCTGACCTCAGTTTCTCTGATTACTGTAACACCATCCCCAGCCTGGAGCCTGGTGTGCAGCCTTTGAACTGGGTCCTTCCTCGGGCTGGAGGAAGATGGGTTACACTCCCAGCACCAGGCACACACCAGGGAGGGACAGTGGCTTGTCCAGAGAGAAGAGGAGGCTTTGCGGGTATGAACTGAAAAGAAAGAACAGGGTAGTGGGAACCTTTATGGTCCAGTTGAGTCCTTGATCTTCCTTCCACTGCTTAGGTCTTCTGTCACCTCACCCCCAGGGCTGGCTCTGAGCTTGCCTTGTTCTGCTGACACAGGAGATTTTGTGCTATTGAGGGAAGGGAACTCGGCGCTGAGCGCTGCTCTGGCCGGTGCAGGAGCCGAGATCCCGAACGCGGGGCTGGAGCGAGTCCTCGTGTTCAGCTGTGCTCAGCCAGCCAAGGAGCTGAAAGAAGATACCTGCAACACTGGATGTTCTCCAGCACTGGAGCTTCCTGAGCACTTACCCTTTGCAGCCTTATGTAAACACCGACATATTCTGAGCAGCTCCAGGTAACCACCGGTCTCTGCAAGGAAAGGAACCTGATGATGGCTCCTGGCTGGTGACAGCAGGACAGACCTTCCTCATCAGTCAGAAGTTTGCAGACAGGCAAATGGCAGGGATGAGCTCTTTAGGCAGGATGGTGTGATGGGCACAAATTTCAGTGAGAGCTAAAGGGGAAATGTGGTCACAACTCCTCCTTCCTCTCCTTCCTTGAAGCCCAGCTGATTTCTAAACTGATTAATTAATGCATAATCCATAATTTCTCATTGATTATGGCAGGTCAAGTTGGGAGCTTCCAGATCTACTGGATGGCAAAATCCAGGCCATCAGCGACTCAGACGGAGTGAACTATCCCTGGTATGGAAACACCACAGAAACCTGCACTATTGTGGGTCCTACAAAGAAGGAATCCAAGTTCAACATCAGCATGAATGACAATTTCTACCCGAGTGTGACGTGGGCGGTGCCCGTCAGCGAGAGCAACGTGGCCAAACTCACGAGCATTCATCGGGATCAAAGCTTCACCACCTGGCTGGTTGCAACCAACACAGCTACCAACGAAATGGTGACCTTGCAGACTATCAAATGGCGCATGAGGCTGGGCATCGAGGTGAACCCCAGCAGACCCTTGGGGCAGCGTGCCAAGCTGCAGGAGCCCTCTGCTCAAGAGCAGCCCCAGGTCCTTAGCAAGAATGAGCCAATACCACCCAGTGCCCTTGTCAAACCCAATGCCAATGATGCTCAGGTACTCATGTGGAGGCCAAAGGATGGACCACCGCTTGTGGTGATACCTCCAAAACATCGATAATACAAACCTGGCGTCCTGGCACCAAAAGGGAGAGAAAAAACAAATGAAACATCAAAACCAACCCGAAGCAAAACAATCACTTAGGTATTAGAATACACACATATAATCTGAGCAAGATCAAAATGCACTTTCTAGTCATTCAACAAATGCAACCATTCTACCTTCTCCCATTGGGACGGATTTCACTGTGCTAAAGCTAAAGAGGAGACCTTTGACTGGGGTCTGTCTCATCACTGGATTCCTAAGGGAAGAAACTAACACTGATGTCTACCCCTATAGCTTTTTGGTTTTCTTCCCTACTTTAGTTACTGTTTGAACTTCAGTCTCATTAGCTTGTCCAGACTGCCCAGAACAACATTTTATTTGGGATTTTAAGAGGTTGGTTTTTTTTTTTCTTTTTGATTTTTGGTGGAGAACAAAACAAGTTCCTGGAGCAAAAAGTTGACTATTTAAAAGAAGGTTTTTTGGTTTTTTTTAAGCTGTAAGGTTCTGAGTTGCAAATCCAAGTCATGCGGCCTTATGTAGACTTTGCTTTGCATTGCCAAACTTTTGCCTTAAAGCTATGTTTGAAAACAAAACAAAACCAACAACAAAACCACCACCAGGCAGAATGTCCTTTCTACTGAATTTTTGGGAGAAAATTTGGGAAGAAGGAATAGATTGTCAGTGTGTCTTGGGCTGATGGATGAAAAGAGTGTGAAGTTGGAAGAAGTGTGATTAAAAAAAGGAAAATCTTCCTGTTTTTAAAACCTGGAACAAGGAAGCATAGAAGTAATAATCTCAGTTTCAAAGCAATGCAAATAACAAACCTGCTGTAGGATGTCTCTCAAGTGGGAGCTACTAGGCCATCTCCCTGCTTTGCAGAACGGGTAGCAAGCAAGCTTGCACTGCTTACACTGGTGATTCCAGTCTCCTGCTAGCATTATACTGGGGGATGATTTCACAGCTGGAATTGTGGCCCTGAGAGTCACTATAAATCAAGAGGGGGAGATGTCTCACTGGGTCTGTCCTTAGAACACACAGATGTTTGCCCAGCTGGCTCACAGTCTCACCTTCTCTGGTGCAAGAGCCAGGGGCTCATGCAGTGGCTGGAGTTGGGTGAAGCTCCTTTGCCCCGTTTCCCCATGAAATCCAGATGACGGTGCTGTAAGAAGAGCAGGATATAAAAAGGATCCTTCTGAAGTCACTGGAGATGCATGGGTGTAAGCGAGGGCAGATCTTATCTACCGAGTCTACCCAGCAATATCCATAATTCAGGAACAGCCACATCTGAAAATAACAAACACCCATTCCTACCAAACAGCAGAACCAAAAGCTATGAAAAACTTCTCCTAAGATAAATCACAGTGGGGTTTAGCAGATAATTTTCTTCCAGATGACCTCGTGATCTACACAACTGTCAGGAATGGGATGCAGACAGGACCATGGGTGATCCTTTACCTGTCTGGTTATGGCACAAACATCTATGTAGCAAAGGGTAATGCATGAGAAGGTGCAGGCAGGGCAACACCCGAGTGTCAGGTGTAGATCCTCCAGTGAGTAAGGTGCATTTGGAGCTGAAGGTGAAACCTGCAGGTTTTGATAAGAGCCTTGTCCAGATGGCTTCAGAGATAACCAGATGCAGTTCTGCAGAGGAAGGCAGCTCAGAGGAGCTGTTTGAATGGGAGGAAGTTCTGCTGTAGAGGTGGCATCTGGAGGACAGGGCGCTGGATGGGAAGCAGAGGATCTGCTTCTTGCTCCAGCACGTGGCCTGAGGCAGATCACTTCACCTTCCCTCAGGAGCTCCTTCCCCTAGATAACATTTCTTCCTCTTATTAACAATCTGCCTCAAGAGCTAGGACTGAGGAGAGCTCATCGTGCCAGCTGCAAGCCTGGCCCTGCTGAGCTGGTCTGAACAGGTCTCACAACCACACACACGCTGCTCAAAAGGCTCTCCCCTTGGAGAGGCACCAATTAGCTGCTATTGCCACCTTCATCTTCCAAACAGGATGTTACCAGCAAGAAATTCTCCTTCCTCCCTTCTCTAAAGCCACACCGTCTCCTTCTGCAACAGGTGCAACATCACCACCTGCCCAGGGAAAGCAAGCCCAGAAGATATGTCCCCCCACCATGACAGTCTCAAACCAGCAAACAAGGATCCCAGGTCCCTGCAACTTAGCCCCCATTCCCAGGGGAGCCCACTCTCCTCCACACAACACTTTTTGAGATGCTCAGCCACGGAGCTGCTCTCTCTGGCAGGCAGAGCTCTGAGGTAGGAAATCCAGCATTGCAAGCAGCTTGCAAACAAAGGGACCGGATCAACCCCCAATCCACGAGCCAAAGGTCGCCTAAATCTAGGCTTTGGGACTACAAAGGATGAAGCTGGGAGACTTTGACTTGCACAGTCACTCTCTGTATTAAACTCCATTTTCTTACATGGCTTCAGATCCTAACTCCAGCTCTACTGGCACAGCCCTTTGGGACTTGTCTGTATTTTCTCCTAGGCAATACATGCAGAAGAGGACAAACTGTGAGCTGCGGGTGAATAGCTGATGATGCCTGCACGTCCCTCAGCTCCTGCACTTCTGGGCAGTCCTGTGGGTGGGAGCAGAAGGGGTATTTATGTCTGGTATTCACTTTGTCTCCAGGTGCTGAGTACTTACAGTTCTCACTGATGTCAGCATGGGTCGAAGGAATTGGACCCAGTTGTCTTAATTAGCTGCACGAAGGAATTCCAAGGAAAGATTTCTTCTCAGTCACCAAAAACCACATTCAGGGAACACCTACGTCCTTTTCCACTTAGCTTTGTGTTGGACTTAGTCTCCCAGTGCATTAAGTAAATCAGATTCCTCCTACTCCCTCTACCTGGCGGACTGGATGCATCCATGCGATTTGATAGTAACCTCCTGGCTAATTCGTCCTGTTGCACTGAACAGACCCAGCTAAGTAGTAGATACGAAATTCAAACGTCACGTTGGGGTTGGCTTTGCATGGACATCTCCCTTCCCAAAGAATGCCTTTATCCCGTGCCTGGGTTGAAAACGTGCCCCTCCACTTCCATCTGTGTCACCAGACATAGAAAAGCGATGCTGCCTCTTTGGAGATTCTACATGTTGTGATTATAAAGGTGATGTTTTTCCAGTGCTGCTTCATTACAACAGCGGGGGCAGATCAACTCTTAGAAGGAAGGGTGGCTGGAAGGAACAGGTGCTACAGACGTTGCTATTGTTACAGCTGCTTCATGGCCATATGGTTAGAACAGGGATAGGCAGCATCCCAACGGGGACTGAAATGTCTGGGGAACTGGGGCATCCTGCACCTAGGAAGGTGGTAATTAAGCCAAGGTAACTAAAGCTCCTCCTCTGGCAGCTTTATGCAGAGGCAGGAGCACACAAAGGGAAGGTGATG